>MDKF010583930.1:0-14401 GCA_026770625.1 Nicotiana glauca
AACATACAACTAAGGAAATCAACAACGGGGGAAACCATTACCTTAGACCTTTATTTCAATTATTTACAATTCAAGAATAGTTAGTTTTTTAACTGTTTATTTATTTTCAATCTTGTATTCTTAGTGATATTAAACAGATACAGCTAAGCCTTAGTTCTTTGTGGGATTCGACTCCGGACTTTTAGACCGGATTATATTTGCAGCGACCACTTATCCTTTTTAGGACTAGAGTTAGGCGTGATCATCTATAGGCTGTAGAATTCTCGTGTCTGATCTTGAAAGTTTCAAACATAGCTTTCATCAAGTCACTATTGAGGTTGGAACCGTTATCAGTAATGATGGACTCTGGAATACCGAATTGACAAACAATGCGGTCGCGAACAAAGTCCGCCACGACTTTCTTAGTTACTGCCCTGTAAGATGCTGTTTTGACCCACTTGGTGAAATAGTCGATTGCTACTAGGATAAACCTGTGTCTGTTGGAAGCGGCATGCTCGATTGGTCCAATGCCGTCTATTCCCCAGGTGACGAACGACCATGGTGAGCTTATTTTGTTGAGCTCGCTTGGAGATAGCTTTATCATGTCTGTATGTATCTAGCAGCGTTGGCATTTTCGGACATACTGGATGCAGAATGTTTCCATATTCATCCAAAAATAACCAGCCTGGAGTATCTTTTTTTCTAAGACAAAACCATTCATGTATGAACCACAGATCCCAACATGAATTTCTTCTAGTAGCTTGGATGCTTCCTCTGCGTCAACCCATCTTAATAGTCCCAAATCAAGAGTCTCCTATACAGGATTCCTCTGCTGTGAAAGAAGTTGTTGGAAAATATCCGAAGTGTGCGTTTCTGAGTATGATTGGCAAGCTCCGGGTACTCTCCTTTAGGGCTGTGCACGGATCAGATCAGATCTGATTTAGCACATTTCGAATTCGAATTTTGGATTTCAGATTCTAGAAAATACAATCCATATCTGATCCGAATTATATCGGATTGGATCGAATTCTAAAGTTTGGATTAGATCAGATTTCGGATTGTATTATTATGCCTCAAAGTTAAACTAATATGTATATTTTCTTTGTAAAAGAAGCAATAAATTTAGAAAAATTCATGTTTATGCAATTATGAGAGTACTATAGTGCCAATACAGCTAAATCTAGCAATTATAAAGGTAATAACTTGGAGGTTGATGTAAAAGAAGTACTGACTATTCGAAATTAAAGTGTAGTATTAATACATGCCCTAATAATTTCAAATTTCGGATCGGACCGGATCGGATTAAAATATACAAATCCAAATCCGATCCGAAGTCCAAAATTTTAAAAAACATAATTCGAAATCTGATCCAATCTAAAATCCGAAATTCGAAATTGAATGGACCGGTTCATATCTCAAATATCCGATCCAAATGAATCTTTTTGCCAAATATTCCTTGATATCATGAAACCAAGGCTTTTCGCCTGCTTCCTCTTCAACATGGGCATAGTAAGCTGGCTGATTATGGATTTTCACCGGAATGGGATAGATGATAAGGTAGCCAATGCATTAGGGAACTCATTCTGGATTCTGGGAACATGTTGGAATTCCGTCTTCGTAAACCTCTTTCTCAATTCCTATACATGATGCATATACGGGAGTATCTTGGAGTTATTGGTTGCACATTCTTCTCGTACCTGTGTATAAGTTAATGTGAATCTCCAATCACTAGCAGCTCTTGCACATTCATGTCAATGGACATTTTGAGCCCTCAGATGCAGGCTTTATACTAAGCCATATTGTTGGTGTAGGGGAACTTGAGTTTGGCAGACACTAAATAATTCCGATCGGTTTCTGATATTAAGACTACTCCTATGCTAACTCCTTTGAAGTTTGCTGCTCCATCGAAGAACATTCTCCAACCGTCATAGGGTCCTGTAATGTCTTCTCCTATGAATGATACCTCTTTATTAGGAAAATACATTTTTAGGGGTTCGTATTCTCCATCCACGGGGTTTTCAGCAAGGTGGTCTTCTAGTGCCTGTCCCTTGACCGCTTTCTGAGTCACGTAAACAATGTCGAACTCACTCAATAGGATTTTCCATTTGGCTAGCTTGCCAGTGGGCATCGGTTTCTGAAAGATGTACTTCAAAGGGTCCATCCTCGATATGAGATATGTAGTATAGGCACAGAAGTAATGTCTCAGCTTCTGAGCTACCCAAGTCAAAGCACAACAGGTGTGTTCCAAAAGAGAATACTGGGCCTCGTACGGGGTGAACTTCTTACTGAGATAATAAATGGCTTGTTTCTTTCTCCCCATTTCATCATGCTGCCCCATGACGCAGCCGAAAGCTCCATCTAACACTGCAAGGTAGAGTAATAAGGGTCTATCTGGCTTGGGCAGAACTAAGACTGGTGGTGTTGACAGGTACTCCTTGATTCTGTCGAAGGCCTTTTGGCAGTTATCGGTCCATTTGGTAGTGGCGTCCTTATTTAACATCTTAAAGATTGGCTCACAGATAACTGTAGATTGTACTATGAATCGGCTAATATAATTAAGCCTTCCCAAGAAACTCATCACATATTTCTTGTTCCTTGACGGTGGTAGTTCTTGAATGGCCTTGACCTTTGATGGATCTAGTTCTATTCCTCGGTGGCTCACAATAAACCCAAGCAACTTCCCAACAGGAACCCCAAATGCACACTTTGTAGGGTTTAGTTTCAGATTGTAGCTCTGCAGTCTAGTAAAAAACTTCCTCAGATCTTTTATGTAGTCAGTGGCCTTCTTGGATTCGATAATAACATCATCCACGTATACATCTATCTCCTTGTGTATCATATCATGAAAAATGGTTGTCACGGCCCTCATGTAGGTGGCACATGCATTCTTCAAGCCGAATGACATCATCTTGTAACAATACACTCCCCACGGCATAATGAATGTCATTTTTTTAGCATCTTCCTCATCCATACAGATCTGATGATAACCAGCAAAGCAATCTATGAACGACTGTAGCTCATGCTTGGCGCAATTGTCTATCAGGATGTGTATATTCGGCAAAGGGAAGTCATTTTTTAGACTAGCCCAGTTGAGATCTTGGTAGTCAACAAAGACTCTGACCTTCCCATCCTTCTTTGGTACTGGCAATATATTGGCTAACCATGTCGGATACTCAACCAACTTGAGAACTTTAGATTTGATCTGCTTGGTGACTTCTTCCTTGATTTTCAGGCTCATATCAGGTTTAACTTTATGAGATTTTGCTTTACAGGTGGACACATTGGATTGGTTGGCAGTTTGTGAGCCACACTAGATGTACTTAGGCCGGTCATATCATCATATGACCAGGCGAATATGTCCTTATATTCCTTTAGAAACTCTTTGTATTCTTTCTTTTCTGACAACGATAGGTGAATGCTGATTTGTGTTTCCTTGACGTTTTCTGTATCTCCTAGGTTAACAATTTTGATTTCGTCCAAGTTGGACTTAGGTCTGTTCTCAAAGTTCTCAACTTCTTTGACAATCTCGTTAGGTATCTCATCTTCTTCTGAATCAATATCCATTTGTTGCATTGTCTCATTGCATGTCATAGTCATTGGTTTATCACGATAGGTAATAGTAACGCTATATTGGTAAAGTAAGGAGAAAAATGATAGCAATAAATATTAATTCATAAGAAAAATAAAACATGCTTTTGATAAATTGAATATTTGTTTTGAACATTTAAGATCTTATTGCGGAAAAATAAAATCATTCGGTAAATAAAGTAGTGAATAGTGCTTGTTTTAGCCTTGATACCCCGAGGCTCGTCGGCTCTAGTTGTCCTGATGGTCCAATGATTGAGATGTTCCCCTCTGCTTACAGCTTCTTTGGAAGGACGTTCCTCTCCCTCCTGCTCGAGAATAACACAACAATCCATATCATTGTCCTCTAGAAACAAGTTCTTTATTATTGCAAACGCTTCTTCTTCATCTGACCCATAAATAATGCCAGCCTGTTAGAAAGTCTGCTCCAGATGAGGTATTGGCTACTCTAGTGGATTGTAAGGACTGTGCCATGGCGGTGACCAGTTGTTGAATTCTTCCCAGGTGTAATCATATCCCAAACCGAAGGTAGTGCCATATTTCTTGAATTTTATGGGCTTAGATATTTCTTGGAGATTTTTGCCGGGCCCTTTGCCAGTTTTGTACCCACTCCAATTCAGTATACTCTCGATTTTTTATCCCACCATTTGTCTTTGTCAACAACATTGACCCACTCGATGTGGTGGTAAGTTTCTCCACCCAGCTTCCTTTTCCCCCCTATTGCTGGAATGGTATGGCGACTATATATAAGGTTGCTTCCATCACTGTGAATGATCACTTCTTGGTGATTCCATTCGAACTTTACTTCCTGATGCAGCATTGATGCTATGGCCCCAGCAACATGAATACATTGTCTTCCTAGCAGCAAGTTGTAGGATACCGGTATATCTATTACTTGAAAATCGACCTCGAACCAGGTTGGTCCCATCTGCAGACATAGAGTAATCTCACCGATGGTGGAACTCTAAGAACCATCAAAAGCTTTCACATTGATTGCTTCATCCTTTATATCCTGCAGCCCTTTACCCAACCTCTTGAGTGTTACTAACGGACATATGTTGAGGCTGGAACCTCAATCGATCAGGATTCTGGTGATCAAATAGTCTTTGCATTGTACGGTGATGTGTAGTGCTTTTTCTGACCCAGCCCTTCAGGCGGCAGCTCGTCCTCATAAAAGGTGATCTTATGGATTTCCAACACTTGTCCCACCATATTATCCATTTCCCCACCAGTGGTGTTACTTTGTACGTATGCTTCACTCAGTACCTTTAATAGAGCATTCTTGTGTGTTTTGGAGTTCTGCAGCAACGAAAGGATGGATATTTGTGTTAGCGTCTTGTTTAACTGGTAGATGACTGAATAATCCTTGGCCTGTATTTTCCTCCAAAGGTCATCCAAACCTGTCTCAATGAGGGGTGGCCGATTGGAGGCCTACTTTCTTGATTCAGCTAGGTGTTCAGGGGTATAGACTCTACCAGTTCTAGTCATACCTTGGGATGCGATAGTCCCTTCAATTCTAACCTTACCTTTCCTTTTGCCTCGGCTGTATAATCCCAGGGTACAACATTTGTGTAGAATGGAGGCATGGTGGACATCGCCACTGGGATAGGCATGGCAATCTTCACTTTGAATGGAATATGTTCCTTGGGTGGCAAGACTGCAACCTCAAATGGTGTTGGTGCCTTTGCTGATGGCGCTGCTTCAAACTCAAGAGGTATAGACACATCTACCTCAGTGTCCTCAGATGATTGGATCTGGACTATGATCAGATTGAGAGTAACTACTGGTTTCTTTGGGTCATCACCTTCTGCGATCAGCCCGATGGATCCTTCGGGATCCCAATCATCCTCTACTTCAATCATGTGAATAACCCCATCCTTATGGTCCGACAGTGGGTTGTTGCAGACGTTCAGAGCAGCTTCCTTTGCCAGAATGACTTTGTTATCAATCAAAGACTGTATCTTGTCTTTTAAGGAGCGACATTCATCGATGGTGTGTCCTTTCATGTTGGAGTGGTATGTATAGGACTTGTTTGGGTTAACCCACTGGGAAGTGTTCTTAGGGGTTGTAGCAGGGATGGCGGTGACATATCCGGCATCTTTAAGTCTCTCATACAGCTGTTCGATAGGCTCGGCAATGGCTGTATATTATTTTGGAGGCCTTTGATCAAAATTAGATCGGGGCCTAGGGAAATTTTGGCGTGTAGGGGGTGATTGATAATGGGATGGTTGGGCATTGTAATTTTGGTAGACATGAGCGGATTAGGAGTATCTGGGTGAGGTAGGTTGATACGTAGGAGGTGGAGATGACTGGTAAGTTGGTGGTCGAGCTTGGTAGGAGGGTGCTTGGTAATTTAGGGTTCGTTGGTATGTGAGTGGAGGTATTGGATAAGTTTGCTATTTTAGGGGAGACTTGGTCCTTTGTGCAACCACCACATCCCTTACGTCCCTTTTCTTAGACACACCAACAGACTGCAAGGCCTTATTTGTAGCTTGCAAGGACTCGAAGTTTGTAACCATATCATTTTTAATACCCTCTTCAATTCGTTCCCCCAGTTTGATAATGTTGGAAAACTTATGGTTCTCAATCATCATCAATCGTTCATAGTATTGCGGGTCCTGAGCTCGGACAAAGAACTTGTTCATTTGTTCTTCTTCTAAGGCGGGTCTGACCTTAGCAGCTTCGAACCTCCAGTGAGTAGCATACTCGTAAAATGTCTTTGTGGGATTCTTCTTCAAAATTTAGATATAGAACACGTCTGGCGCGTTCTCTGTATTAAACCTGAACATGTCTATAAAGTCAGATGCCATACCTACCTAGCTCGACCATTTCTTGGGATCTTGGCTGATGTACCAAGACAGCACATCTCTTTTCAAACTCCTCATGAACAACTTTATGTGAATCCTTTCATATTTTCCTACTCCGACGAGTAGCTTGTCGTAGTATGTCCTCAGATGGACCCTCAGATCACCCATACCATCAAACATTTCGAACTTAGGAGGTTTGTACCCCTCAGGCAGTTCGACATCAGGCTATATGTAGAGGTCTTCATAGTTTAACCCTTTGATCCCTTTGCTTACTTTGATGCCCTGAATTTGGCTGGTTAGTTTCTTAAGTTCCTCAGTCAATTTTCTAATGAGCAGATCCTTTTCATCGGACTCAGGTGTGCAAGATACAGGTTGGGTAGAGTGCGGCATGGTCTCCATATAGATGGGATTATTATGGTGGCCTGGGGTATGGGCGTGGAAATGGTCATTTGCGAAGTTTTGAGGTGGTTCTAGGATGAGTAGTGGAGTGTTGTTTGGCATTGGTTCTTTGGTGATGATTCTGTTGTTTTGGGATATTTCGAGGAGGTGTAGGGTTTTGAACATTGGGGAAGTTGGCGTCTAGGGTGCTGAGGGAGAATGATAGGTTGGCCAAATTCCAAACCTAATCGAGCTCTTCTTGGAAATTCAACAATTTCTATTCGAGTTGTGACACATTTTTGTTGGGAACCCAAATACCATGGCCATTAGTGGCCTCTGCTATGTTCTCTTTTATGATGTTGTTCAAATCTTCCATCTTGGTTTTGTTCTTGTTCTTAACATAACTAAGAGAAAGAGTGAGTGGAGGGCCCTTGGATCTCGTGGAATAAGATGATGTTGTCAGAGTGCACGAACTAATCTTTGGGGAGGGGAATAACAAGAAAAAAATAAAATAAAAAGTATCCAAGTTAGTGAGGATCATAAAAAGTATTGCAATATTTAAACACATAATGTAGAAATATAAAGCGTGTTCTAATTTGAAAACCTCGTTATGCCTGAGGTGGGCCTAGCGACAAGTTAATTTAGAGAACTTGGAATGCTAAATGCCTCATTTCATTGATAAAAATAAGACGAATCACAAATCGACATTAAACAAACAGTAAATAAAAGTAGTCTAATGGACATTGGCCTTGTTACATTTTTAAAGTGAAAAAGGTAAACTCCTATCTACTTGGTCCCAGAAGGACCTTCCCCAGACTCGGCATCCTTGGCTCCTTTGAACAGTTTCCTAACTCGTGAAGTCCCATTAATATGTATGCACTCGCTAGATATCTGCCTTCGATCCCTTCAGCCTTTTGACAGTCTGCAATCCTTTTGAGAATTTCTGACGAGGCTTTTGTCTCTAGAATGTAGATCTTCCCACAAACTTAGCAACCTTGGATGGATGTTGGTGACCATGCCGAATCTGGGGACTTCATGCCTCATCTTTCTGCAAGGAAAATAAGGTTAGGCCCTTCCCCTACCAGAGTCGACTATTTAATATCAACAATTATCATCAAGCATTTAGTTCTCCAAATGAATGCACAGAATGTGACGACGTCTGTTTGGATTTAGGGAAACCCAGTGGACTTTGGATAAGGCTATCTTAAAGTATCATTATGTGGAAAACATAACTGACCCAGCTAGGTTTGACCATGATGCATGCACAATTTAAACAGATAAGGTTTCTATGGGGTTATAGATTGGTACCCTTGAGCGGACAACTCAAAGGGGAAGGATCAGAACTGTCGACTGCACTGCTGTTTGATTAGTTTACCGCAAATATGCCTTTCCGAATTTAGGGGGTAATGATATAGGAAGATCGCAGCCACTCATTATAAGCGTTGTTATAGTATTTGTTTGGCACGAGTGGAGTATGATGTTGAGCATGATTATGCAATAATTAAAAGCATGTTGACATGTATTTGCACATTAAGAAAGCGATAAATATAACAGTTTCATAATTTAAAGCAATAAAGAAAAGAAACAAGGGAGATATGTCAGTTTTGGTTTTAAAGAAGAAATTAAATTCTTAAAGGAATTAAACAGATAATTACACATAGGGAGAGGTACAAATTTACAAGAATGATCTGAAATGGTAAAAGCCTAAAATTCCCCGGCAGAGTCACCATGCTGTCGCGCCCTATTTTTCTCGCGAAATCGGGTTTATGACATTTTGGCTGAGACAACTCTTTCCTTTTGGGAAAAGGGTTTTGCAATTTTGAAGAGTCTTCACCTACAATTTTAAGGTGCGTTAAGGCACCTATGGGGTTCAACTACAACGATGTTTGGTAACGAGAGATATGGTAAGGGCTTGAAATTATCCCAAGGGGAAGGTGTTAGGCACCCCTTAGGATCCTCTAGTTTGGTTCTCAGCCAGATAGTTTTGTGAATTTATGGAATTAGCTAGTAAACAAATAAGGCTCAAATAATAGGGGATTTTAGAATTAAATACACAAGTGTTTGAAAAACAATAAAGGCAAGGTTTTGAAAAGAGTTATAATCAAATCATGCTTGTGAATGTAAAAGGGGTCCTAGGTTTGTTTGTAATATGGATCACATCAATGCAATACCCGGTATGACACTCCCCAAAAGAGGGGATACACGTGGTATTAACGCACCGGTCATCATATCTATATCTATCCTCCCCACCCCGCGAAGGTATTAAAGCGAGGATTGGTCTCGACCTCTATTGCATGTTTCTACCCGTCCCATTCCTATCAGTCCCGGAGGAATTTAGGATTACTATTCCTATAAGAGGGAGGTTTTAGGCTGACTCTTAGGTTTAAAGGTAAAAAGTCTAAGGTGACATACAAAAATATGTAGGACTGCATTTAAAGGGGAGACAGGCAAGCAATTAGAAGGCTCATGTATACCTCTGCAGATAATGCATAAAATAGCACGAATTAAACACAGTTAAGGTCAGAATTTTAAAATCCTAAAGCATGGTGCTTGGGTCAGAACCAGATTCATTATATAATTCATAAAAGAAGTCTGAATCAAGCCTATCTGCTGGTTGTAGCAGTTGATAAATTAAACAAAGGCAGTTCTAGTTTTATTTAAGTAATTACCTAAGGCTTGCCTAGGCGTGAGCAGGATTCAGTAGTTATTTAGAATTATTAAGATAGTTGAGGATTATTATTATTATTATTACCTAAACATGCGGTTCTAGGTGTTCAACATGTAGAATTGTTGCTAGTTAATTGTAAGGACTGAATAAAATCTTTTTGTTCCTTTTATGCGTTCATAATTAGCCTAAGTGTGCTTAAGCGAATGAAATCCTAAAGACATGGTATCTAATATGCAATCCTATGCAATATTTCTATATGCACGAATATTACAGCGTTTAGAACATGATTAGTAGAATATGCAGAGATGATATGTTTATTAGTGTTGTTTAACCTAAAACAGGATCTCTAATTGTGCATGACAGTAGGAACATGATTGCAGAAACACTGGTTATTAACACGCTTAGTGTAGGATTATCTAAGTAATATGATAGTGAGACGAACATACTGAAAATAGTAAGTGTAAATCCTAAGGAACATGATCTCTAATGCATGAAATGAATCTTAAGCATGGATTCTATTACGCAAGTAGGAATATAAACCTAATAACATGCTTTCTACCCCTTTTGATAGCATGCACATTTCCCATCCCTTTTCATTAGCCAACCCCATGATGTTTACAAATTATTGCAAACCATGTGATTGAATTACAAAAGAAGTGAAAAAATAAGAAGTTACAACTATAGGAAGTCTGATCTTGACTTCCTCTTTGAGTAATATAATTAATCACTTCAATGCCAATATTGTTCCAAAGCCTTTCTCATATCTGGGTGTGTCAGAGTTTCCTAAGGACCTTAAGGGATCAGGGGTAGTGCTCATAGCTAGATTTGCATAACCAAACAGAACGAGTGCAATTTGGAAAAGCCAACTCTTATGTGTTCAAGTTCATAAGGAGCTTAAGGGTCCTAAGGCAAGGCTCACACAAAAGGGGAAAAACCTAGATTCTAAGAATAAGTGAGAGTGCTTGACATAGTTTGAAAAGAAAAAGTTTGTTTAAAATCTGGGTTGAAAGTAATCAGTAACAGAGGTTATTTGAAAGTAGTTTGTAGTAGTAGACAAAACTCAAACTCCCAAGATAGGATCACACACAGAATCAATAGTCATACAAGGGGGTCAAAGGATTTGGGACACATAGACATTTGACGGTAAGCACATAACCCCATCAAGGGTCTTTAGGACTAGTTAGATATGCACAACAATAGCTGATACTTGCATGATCACAGGCTAGTCAGAAAACATAAGCATATTGAAAGGATATGGGGCTTGGGGATGGCAAATATACAATAAGTGGCTGACAGAGTATGTCTTGAAACACACATAGGGGAATGCATTAATCTAGAGGGGAAGGGGAATATTATAGCATGCTGGTAATGCATCCTAGTAGAACCACAAACAGAAGTAAAATAAAAATGAAAAAAGCTGAAACAAATAAGGAAGCATATTGTTGTTTGAGCTTAAAAGTTAAATTAGGACATACAAGTCAAAGAAGCAAAGAGCAAAAAAGAAAAGTAAGCAGGATTCCACAGTCTAGCCTTGGCTTTCAGCCGAATAGACAAAGCAGTAGCACAAGTAGTAGTAGAGAAAGAGAGTTCTGAGTATGTGTTTTGAACTCAGTTGTTCGTGTGTTGCTAATGAAAACATTGGGGGTATTTATAGCGTTAAAAATGAGTGGAAAATAAGGTAGCAAGTAAATGCGTGACACAACTATGGAAATAATCACAATCAGAATCAATTAACACAAGTACTTCCTTTTAATCAAGGAATATTGCTCAAACGAATACTAACAAGGTTTATTAAGGAAAGAAATCAGTTTGAGACAGATTGATTCTTGCCATATAAGGGGGTAGTAAAAGTATAAGGTAAATATTAGAGTCTAGGTACAAAATATACTTAATTTTGGGAAAGGATTCAAGGTAAAACATCATAGTAATTAAGGAAGGGAATCAATCAATTTAAATAAATGAGTAAAAATTAGGGTTTATAAGGGAACATTTTGCATCCAGTCGTAGCATTGAGGAAATCAAGATCAATCAAGAAAGAATCATGACTCTGCACGTCAACATATAAATAGCAAGGATTGAACAGGCGTAGTAGACATGCAGGTTCAAACATATTGACAAAAAGGAGAAAATTAAATAAACAGACAGAAGTGACATGAATAGGCTAGGGACTATTCAAAGCATGTTAATCAACAACATCAAGCAATCAGGGCTCACACGTAGAGCCAAAGTGAAGAAACCAGTCTAACAGATAAAGAAAGTCAGAAAAAAATAAAGAACTCACAACAATAAGTGAAGAAAACCTTTTTAGGGTTTTAACAATAGTCAAGTTAGAAATGTAGGAACTCAGAATCAGATAAGTCAAACAAGGAAGAGGATTCAAACACAAGGAACTAAATCGAACCACGCATGTGTGTAAAACAAACAAGGAGAGTTTTAGAACTCGAATAAAACCAAAACACCCAGGGTTTTTAACACGATGAACCAGGCAGAGGAAAAAATATAAACAACTGTTCAAACGTAGTAATGCCATACAATAACACTAAAAATCGGAGAAGAGATCTTTTAAAAAGAGGTTGAGAAAACCCTAATCGTTGAAAATGAAGAGTCACTTTGAAAGAAAATCGAAGAACCTTTGAGAAAACACTTAAAAAGTTCATAACATGCACAGATTTAAGACAGATCTAAAAGAAAATCAGAAAGCTCTTAAAGCTAGGGTTTCATAGAACCTAGAAAAAGTGAGAAAGACTTTGAAAAGTTACCGATCTAGCCAGAAAGGCCATGGTTCTGACTCGAACGGTCATAAGTGGCCGAAAAAAAACCAGAGATAGAGGTTGAGCAGGGACTGGACTAGATCTCTTCGAGATCTATTTATGGAATCACGAAAATAGGTGACCAGTAGACATAGGAGACGAGTACACGCCTCAAACTGCCATGGGAGTCCACGGATAAGGTGGGGATTGAAGGGAATTAGGGCAGATTTGGGTGGCGGCGGCTAGGGTTTAGGTGATGTTGTACGGAGAGTTTGAGAGGAAGGGATTCAAGGGTGGCGGGTGGTGAGAAAATTACTTAGGGTAAGGGGTCATTTAGGGTTAAAAATGGTAAGGGGCAATGGTGGCCGTTGATCTGAATGATCAACGACCTAGATTAAAAGGGGTAGGTGGGGATCCGAGTTTGGGTTGGTCTTAAAATGGTTAGGGTTGGGTTAAAATTAAAATTGGGCTAGGGGAATTGGGGTTCAATTTAGGCTAGAATTGAAATGGGCTGTTATTTAAATAGCCAATTTTCCCCTTTTTAAATTATAAAAAAATTGTAAATAAATTTCCAAATATAAATTAAAAGTAATAAAATTATTCACAACATGTAAATAAAAATTTAAAAATATAGGGCTTAATTTTATGAATAAACAACACAATTAAACCTTACAATGACTAACATTGCAATTATGTGTAATTTAGCTTTAAAAATACTAAATAAAATTATAAAAATATGTAAAAACATATTTTAGCCATATTTTGGCATAACTATGAAAATCCAATATATGAATTACCAAAAACTATTATTTTGGAAATAAATATTGAGATTTTATGGATAAAAAGGGAAAAAATAAATCAATTTAAACCTTTAAAAATTATGGAAATATATATATATATATATATATATATATTCTATTTTGAAGTTATTTTTCATATGGAAAATATATAGGAAAAAATTGGGTATCAACACTTCTCTTATTGTTTTAGTTTCTCTTGTTTCTAGTTTGCTTCTATTTATGGTTTTGTTGTGAAACTTCTGGTTAAGAGTGACATTATTAGCATGTTAGTATGTCTTCCCCTTCTTTTAGATCAGTATATTCCCCTTTATGTGAGTCTTTAGCATGTCTTATCTCTTACTTGTTGTGTATTTACCATCATATACCCCATGAATCCCCAAATCCCTATCATCCCTCTATGTGGTTGTGTTCTTCGTGTGTTTGCAGTCGAATGTTCTATGTGTACCAAACCCCTTGACCCCTGTGTGTGACTACTGAATTTACTTGGTTCTGTTAATTAGCTATGTATAAACCTATCCTAAATTGCTTGTTTGACTTCTGCTCATCTCTTCAAATAATTCTCTGTTGTTTATTTTCAAAAGAAAAAGACTTTTGTTAAATACATTCTCTTACTGAACCCTTTTTCAACTTGTATCCTTCACTTTCACTCTACTCTTAGTGAATAAGTTCTGTCCCCTCTAATATGTGTATTGCCTTGGGATCCTTCTGAGAACCCTCTGAACTCTGGCATACTGAGGCTGGTCTTTCCATACTGCACTTGTTGAATTCTTGGTTGCTAAGTCTAGGCGTAAGCATTGTCTGGGGTCCTTGAGATCTTTAGGGAACTTTGATGCACCTAGACTCTGATTTGTCTATGGAACTGAGGTATATGAGGCCATTGGAGGTTTTGGTAAACCTGGGCCTAATTGAAGGTTCTCTATAGAATAGTTTCTTGATTTTCTATTTTTACCTATGTAATTCATCCATTGGCTTGTAATAATTTGTAAACAGATATTGGGGTATTTAGAGAAAAGGGGGTAGGTAGATGCATATTTTTCTGGGATAATACGGTAGAAATCCCGCTCTTAGGACTTCACTTTTTTTTTAAAGTCTGTTTGCTCTAAATAGATAACATGCTCATAGGATTTTACTCTTTAATCTGACTGCGTTGCCTAATAGAAAACATATCCATAGGATTTCACTTTTAAGTTTGTTTGTCCATCAAGTAGAAACCATGTCTATAAGGTTTTATATTATGTCATGATTAGAAACCATGCTTATAGGTTCCAAACAATCATGTATTAAAATCAGTTTAATAATAAATGTCATACCTATAGGACTTAATTCAGATTCAGTTACAACGAGTCTTTATGTTTGTGTCTGTCACACCTCTTTTTTGCGGCGCTTTACATACTCCGGCGAAAGGGAATATATATATATAAGCATAAAAAGAGT
>MU732504.1:10722-23703 GCA_026770625.1 Nicotiana glauca
AGAATTTAGCTACTCATGATAATGGGTAAATAAACTAAAATAGAATTCATCATAAAAATCAAAAGAAATGAAGAAAGGTATTTGGAGAAATCTCTCACAATAGTTTCCCTTGCCAAGATACCCTAAAAATTAATACATGCCTCCTTTGGGCGAAGTCTAATGTTTTAAATAGGGTTTAGGTCTAAAAATCCCGTTTTTACACTTTGACCCCTGAAGTTTCATCGCCTGCCGCAGTTCTGCCGTGGTCGCGGTAGAACCGCGGCCAATCAACCTCTCTGATTCTCAGAGATTCCGCATCAGCCTTCCACCGCGTTTCTGCCGCGGTCGCGGTAGAACCGCGGCCAAACAGTGCCTCTGAATCCTAAGAGCTGGTATGACGTGACTTCAATGGGAATTTGCATATTTCGCCTCTTTTCTCCAATATTGACTCCAAAATTGCTCCTTAGCCTTCCTTAGCCATTTAACACCTACAAATCATGAAAAACACTAATAAGAGAATTTTGTTGTCATATTTATCATCAAAACAACATAAGAAGGTGATTATTTAAGGCGTGATTATAGTCAAATTCACCTATTATCATGTGGTCCACAGGTTCCAGTGTGTATCTCCTCGAGCAGTTTGGAAACTTCTTTGGCATCAACACACCGTAATAACCCTAGGTCTGGAGTCCTTATATACAGAATTCCTCCACTTTGGAAGAAATGATTGGACAATCTTCGGAGCGTGCATTTTTTAGTATGATTTGCATGCTCTGGATATTCTCCTTTTGCCAAAAATTTGTTGATATCGTGAAACCATGGATTTCCATCTGTTTCTTCTTCAATATGAGCATAATAAGTTGGCTAACTATGGATCCTTACTGGAATATGATCGATGAAATTCTTATCTGGATGTTGTATCATGGAAGACAAAGTAGCGAGTGTGTCTACAAACTGATTCTGGATTCTTGGAACAACCTCTTCACCATTTCTTGTACGTGATACAGATATGGCAATATTTTGGTATTTTTGGTAGCCCATTCTCCTAGAACCTCATGTACCAAAAGGTTGGAATCACCAATTACCAGCAATTCTTGAATATTCATGTGGATAGCCAAATTGAGCCCCATGATGCAAGCCTCGTATTCTGCCATATTGTTGGTGCACGTAAACCTGAGCTTTGCAGATACTGGATAATGTTGACCTGTCTCTGACACCAAAACTACTCAGATTCCCACTCCTTTGAAATTCGTAGCCCTGTCAAAGAACATTCTCCAACCGTCATAAGTTTCGGTGATATCTTCTCCGACAAATGATACTTCTTTGTCCGGAAAATAAGTTTTCAGTAATTCGTATTCTCCTCCTACAGGAGTTTTGGCAAGATGATCTACTAGTGCTTGTCCCTTGACCTCCTTCTAAGTCACATAGACAATGTCAAATTCGCTCAACAATATCTGCCATTTTGCTAGTTTCCCTATAGGCATTGGTTTCTGAAAGATGTATTTCAGGGGATCCATACTTGATATGAGATATGTAGTGTAGGCACAGAAGTAGTGCCTGAATTTCTGAGCTATCCACGCCAGGGCACAGTAGGTGCGTTCCAGCAAAGAATACTGTGCCTCATAGGGTGTGAACTTCTTACTCAGATAGTATATGGCATGTTCCTTTCTTCCCGTCTTATCATGTCATCCCAAGACCCAACCGAAAGCTTCAACTAGTAAAGACAAATAGAGTGCAGAGGTCTACCAGGTTTTGGCGGGACCAAGACTGGTGGTTTGGATAGGTACTCCTTGATTCTGTCAAAGGCTTTCTGACATTCTTCTGTCCATCTTGTTGCAGCATCTTTCTTCAGCATTTTGAAAATTTGCTCACAAATAAAGATCGATTGTGCTAAGAATCGGCTGATGTAATTGAGACGCCCCAAGAAGCTCATCACGTCTTTTTTCTCTTCACAAGTGGCAAACTTGGATAGCTTTGACCTTTGAGGGTCCAACTCAATCCCCCGGTGACTAATGATGAAACCTAGCAATTTTCCAGCAGGGACTCCGAAGGCACACTTTGTAGGATTCAGTTTCAAATTGTACCTTTGAAGTCGATTAAAGAACTTCCTTAAGTACGCTATATGATATGTGCTTCTTCCAGATTTGATGATGACATCGTCCACGTACACCTCTATTTCTTTGTGAAATCATGTCATGAAAAATAGTCATCTTGGCTCTCATGTAAGTGGCTCCAACATTCTTCATACCAAACGGCATCATTTTATAACTATACATCCCCTACGGAGTGATAAAGGTTGTTTTCGCGACATCTTTCTCATCCATCTAGATCTTATGGTATCCCGTGAAGCAATCCACAAGGGATTGGAGTTCATGCTTGGCACAATTGTCGATCAGTATATGTATATTGGGTAACGGCAAATCATCTTTGGAACTCGATTTGTTTAAATCTCGTTAATCGAAACATACTCTGACCTTCCCATCCTTCTTTGGAACCGGCACGAATTTGGCCAATAATGTAGGATATTCAACCACTCTATGAACCTTAGCTTTGATATGCTTCGTAACTTTCTCCTTGATTTTCAAACTCACATCAGGCTTGAACTTTTTGAGTTTTTGCTTTACAGAATACTGAAAATGTATTTAATGCTAAAAATTGCTTTTAAAAAAAGATCATGCTAATTGCCAGGCTACCCAAGAACTCAACGGGCCCGAGATGGTGTACCAGTCCAATTCTTGAGGACAGCTCCTTTATCCATTGTCCAAATGGTAAGGTCTTTCTCCTCCTCCTCCTCAACTATTGCATTGCAGTCTATGTCTTCATCATCCAAAAATAGATTCCTTAGGCCAGCTAAAGTCTCCTCATCTTCAGATCCCCATATCACGTCAGCTTGTTAAAACGTTTGGTGCAAATACGGTATTGGTTGTTCAAGAGGGTAGTAGGGACCACGCCATGGCGGCAACCAATATCGTACTCCTGCCAGGTGTACTGATATCCAAGTCCAAAAGTGGTAACATGACGTTTTGGTTGTATTGGCTTAGTGATACATTGGAGATTCTTACCGAGACCTTTACTGGATTCGTACCCTAACCATAACAGTATGTTTTTAATCTTATTACTCTACCACTTGTCTTTCTCGATTGCATTGATGCGCTCGATGCAATGGTACGTTTATCCACCCAACTTCATTCTATTCTCGACAACCGGAATAGTTTGATTGGTGTCAATGGATTACTTCCATCTCCATGAATTATCACTTCCTGATGATTCCATTCGAACTTCACGGCCTGCTGTAGCATAGAAGTTACGGCTCCAGCAACACGTATCCAAGGTCTTCCCAATAGCAGATTGTATGTGGCAGATATGTCTAATACTTAAAACTCAACATCAAACCAAGTTGGACCCATCTGTAGACACATGTTTATTTCCCCGATCGTGGCCCTTTGAGACCCATCGAATGCTTTTACATTCATAGTTCTTGTTCGTATCCCATGCATGACTTTACCCAACCTCTTCAAAGTAGTCAACGGACAAATATTGCGGCTTGAACCCCCCATCTATCAGGACCCTGGCAATGAATTTGTCCTCGAATTGTACTGTGATATGCAGTGCTCTATTGTGAATCAATCCTTCTGGTAGCAGCTCATATTCGTGAAAAATGATCTTGTGGCTTTCCACCACCTGTCCCACAATACTAGCCATCTCTCCACTAGTGATATTATTGGATACATAGGCTTCGTTTAACACATTCATCAATGCATTCCTATACGTCTTAGAATTATGTAGTAGCGATATAATGGATATTTGAGCAGGGGTTTTGTTCAAGTGATCAACCACAAAATACTCTCTTGCTTGCACCTTTCTCCAAAGATCGTCTGGCCCAGTTTCATCGATAGGTTGTTTAGAAGCAGCTTCTTTACTTGTTCCTCCCAAATGCTCAGGTGTGTAAACCCTGTCGGTCCTGGTCATGCCTTGTGCGGCAAGTATTTTTTCCATTTTCCCTTTTCCCTTCCTTCTCGCCTCTACAGCATAATCCCATGGTATTGCATCGGAATTGAAGGGCGATGTGTGTGCTACCGTCACAGTGAAGGGTGTGGTTACTTCCACCTCAAATGGAGTTGGTAAAGCTGAGGATGTTGTTTCTTTAACCTCAAACGGAGTTGGTGTGGATATTTCAACATCATTTGGTGACTGAATATGCACTATAATAGGTGTGAGAGTGACTGGAGGTACTTTGGGCATCCCCTTGACGAATTACTCCAATTGATCCTTCTGGATCCCATTCTTTATCAGTTTTGAACACATTTACCCCCTCACCCCTATGATCGGGAGGGGGTTATTACGGACATTTGGTGCGACCTCTTTCGCTTGTATAGCTTTGGTGTCAATCAATGTTTGGATCTTATCCTTCAGAGTGCGACATTCATCAATAGTATGCCCCTTCATTCCCGACTGATAGGCATATGTCTTCTTTGAATTAACCCATTGAGAAGAGTTTTCCATAGCAACAACGAGAATGGTGGTGACGTAATCGGCAGCCTTCAATCTCTCATATAATTGATCGATGGGTTCAGCAATAGGAGTGTATTGTCTGAGTGGTCTACGGTCAAAATTTGACTTGGGTTTTAGGTAGTTTTGGCGGGCTGGTCATGGTGAGTGGTAATATGAAGGTTGTGTGTTATTGGTATGGTAGGTGGCAACGGGTTGTTGATATCTAAGAGGTGAAGGCTAATGTGTGGGTGGAGGTGTTTGGTATGTGAGAGGAGATTTTGGACACTGGACTACCATTACTGCACCAACTTCTTTCTTCTTGGACATGTCTCCTGACTACAAAGCCTTGTTTATAGCTTGGAGTGCCTCAAAGTTTGTCACCATTCCGTTCTTAATACCCTCTTCTATTCTTTTTCCTAATTTGAAGATGTTAGAAAATTTATGGTTTCCAATAACCATCAACCTCTTATGGTATTGCGGATCCTGGGCCCGAACAAAGAATTTGTTCATTTGCACTTCCTCTAATGCCGACCTTACTTTTGTAGCTTCTGATCTCCACCGAGTAGCATACTCACAGAAAGTCTCTGTTGTCTTTTTTCTTGAGATTCTGGATATATAAGACATCTGGTGCATTCTCTATGTTGAATTTGAACCGATCCATGAAATCTGACGCCATGCTTAACCAGTTAACCCTCTTATTTGGATTTTGGCTGATATACCAAGACAGGGCGTCTCTAGTGAGGCTCCTCATGAATAAGTTCATGCGGATTTAGGTATAGTGGTGGCTGCTGGTTGAATTTTGAGGATCAGGGATAGGCTGTGATGCATTCTGAGGAGTGTGATAGGTAGTGGTTTGTGAATACTAGGTTGGCTGATGATGATGTTGTGGAGGAGTCGGTACTGGTGGAGGATTAGGATTTTAAGGTTGTGTGGCATATTGGTGAGGTGCGGGAGGATTTTGTGGATGCTGGTTTGGTGTATTTTGGGAAGGTTCTGGGTTTTTGGTGTTTTGTTGGTTGACGTAATGGACTTTCAGGGTAAGGGAAAGGTCTGCCAAGTTCCGAACCTGCTCTAGTTCCCCTTATAAGTCTAGTGTCTTTTGTTCTAGTCGTAAAACCAAATCATTCTATACTGGAGTGCTTCGTCCATCTAATGTTTCGACATTCTCTTCATACGTAGATATTGTTTGTATTATCCATTCTGGCCTTTCCTTTACCTTTAGTATTGTTCGGAGAAGGAGGAGTAAGAGGACCTCTTGATCTGGTATGATATGTTGATAATACCAGTATGCACGAACCAACCTTAGGGGATGGAAATAAACAAATAAGGGAAATAAGGAAACAAAAAAGCTAAACAAGTCAGTAAGGAGTATTGAAAGGACATTTACAGTATTTAAACAGGTATTGCAGAATTATAAATTCGCGTCCTAGTTTGGGGGACCTCATTGTGCCCAAGGTAGGTCTAGAGACATATAGCTTTGGAGAAAATTGATGTCAATAACTATGTCATTTCATTAATATGATAAATAAATTGAACCTCTACCTAAACGACAATAATGATAAAGAGTCAATAATGGTATATGTCTCATTACAAACCAAGCCTAAAACGAGTCTAGAAAGCAAGTAAAATATAATTCCTAATCTATTTGGTCCCATATGTACCTTCTCCATCCTTGGCCTTCTTTGTTCCATCGATCAAGTTCCCCAGGTAGCGCATGTCCAGCAGTATATACGCCATTGCTAGGAGACTTCCTTCATTTCCATCCATGTTTTGATAGCCTGTAATCCTGTTTCACATCTTCTCTTCAAGCTCCATGAACCCCTGCTCCAAATACTCCAACCTCTCTGCTGACTTAGTAGCAATTTCTCTCCACTCGTTAGTTGCTTCCATGTCCACTTTATGTTGTTCTAACTGCATGGCTTCAGATTTGAAAACCCTTTTGCGTAACCTTCTATATTTGACTGTGCCTCGGCAGCGTCGTCCATGACCCTATTTCCCAAATAAATCCTGGCTTGACTTCTTCTGCTATGTCATCAATCAACCATGATGGGAGTAATGGAAAACTCATCATGGTAAAAGCGGTAGGATTTGTTGTGCCCATAATGTTCGTAAAGGAAGTCGAAGGGTATATAAGACTTCTTTAGGCAGACCAACTCATCATTCTTTCTAAAACCCATCATTTTCAGAAACCCTCGAGAAGTGCAATTCTCAGGTACCAATAAACTAGGGCTATCAGGGGAAGTCCGACAAAGCCCCTTATTTCCTCTAGAAGGGGAGTCATTTCTATATCACCGAAATGGAAAATAGCCCTCTTTTCATCCTGGAACATAGTAGCGGCCTCGATCAGTACATTATTTTAGGTGAAGGTCTAGCAAAGAAGGTAAATTCCCAAGAACTCTTTTCACATGGTTTCTGTCACTTGATGCATGATTTTCCCACCAATCCAGTAGCAAAGGTGGGATATTCTGAACCATGCCGAACCTGGGGACCTCGTGCCTTATTTTTGTAAAACAGATAAAGTAAGCCTTTTCCCCCTCCAGATTCGTCTATTTACACATTAATGATTAACATATTGGCATGTTTTCTCCAAATAATGCACAGATCGTAATTGTGTCTATTGGGATTATGGAAATCCCGGCGGACTTTGGACAAGGCTTGTCTTAACGAGTTATTGCATGGACAGCATTCTAACTCATACTAGGTTTAGACATGATGCATGCACAATTGATTTTAGAATGGGGTTTCTAGAAGAGTCTAGACTGGTACCCTCAAGCGGACAACTTGAGAGGGAAAGGCACGAAACCGTCGATTGCACTAGTGATCGACTAGTTTTACCGCAAATAAGCGTTTATAAATTTAAAGGGTGGTTTAGGAAGAGCTCGGACACTCATCAAGTGCCGCTATGGTATTAATGCACATGAGTGGAATATGATATGGAGCATGCTTTATGCAAAGATAAAATAACACGTTGTCAAGTATTTTTTGCATGTTGAAAGCAATAAATGCAATATTGAATAAACGTAAAGACAGGAAAGAATTGTAATAAAGTAAATAAAGGGGTAGGGATTGGGAAAGACGTGATATAGCAAAATTAAAAGGTTTGGAGCAAGTGAACATGATTAGAAAATAAGGAGAAATGCAGATTGTAATCAAATTAAACGAAGAGTTGCATATGAGTACATATAGAAGGGAAATAGGGAAAAGGATGTGCATGTAGCAATAAAATGGGAAAATAGGAGTAGGATATTCGAGTAACAGCAAAAATACGCTTATCGAGAGAGACTAATTCAAGAGATCAAGTTCGCAACAGTTAGAGCGTAAAAATATCCCCAGCAGAGTCGCCATGCTGTTGCGCCCCTTTTTCTCACAAAATCGGATTTCGACATGTGACAGCTCTTTTAAGAAAGATGTTTTAGAAGAAAGATTTTCCACCTAACGATTTAAGGTGCGTTAGGGCACCTAACTGCAAATAAGTCTGTCTAACAGTTTGTGTCACCAAAGATCGGGTAAGGGCTCGAAATTACCTCGAAGAGAAGGTGTTCGGAACTCTTTGAGGTCCACAACTGTGGGTCCTAGATGAACTCAATTATATGAATTAGTCTATGCGGTCAAATCTAAAAAACAAGGAATTATTAAATATGAATAATCGATTGAAAGATAGGGAGAAAGGGGTCCTAAGTTTTTTAGCCTAAAGGATCACCCCGTGCAATATAAATAATACTCCGTAACTCCCTCAAGATGGGGTATTACTCATATTATTCAGCGGGCACAGACTATCATCTCCTGCTACCCAATTACTATCTTTGAGTTCTTTACTTAAAATTCACTAGTCAGTTTTAGTCGTACCTTACGCGTGCACTACCCGTCGTATGCCTATGGTCCAGGAGGTATTGGACCACTATTTGGGTGACTCTAGACTTTAACTTAGGCTACTCAAAATGTCAAAACTGGGCAACATACAAAATATATTGGACTTTCATTTATAAGAAAGTAAGGGCTCATGTTAGCCTCCGCATTTAGACAACAAATGCACGCAAGTCAGATTAACAAAGACAATTTTAATGAGTTGAGATTGAAAAAAAACTATAGGCAGGATCTCTATATGAATCTGTATTTATTGAGCGGGCAGTTTATAAGCTCTGAAACCTATAAAGTTGCCTACTGATTACAGGTATAAGAGTCTAAAACTATAAGTATGATATCTAGGCATTTTTATGCAGCGACCAATAGTGGTGATTACTGGATTATGCTCAAAATTTGTCAATTGGGTCCTATATGCATGGTTTCTAGTGAAGATAATTAACACAGCATTGTGAACTATTAAAGAAACGAATAGAACAATTGATTAAATGATTCAGACCCTACAAGCATGATTTCTACAATTAAAACTGATTTTAGAACCCTATATGCATGAACTCTATAATTAAAACTAATTTTTAAATCATATAGGCATAATTTCTATAGTTTGTGGATGGAGAAGCAAGTAAACAGAATTTTGCACACACCTTGAATCACACTAGCCCCCCTAAGCATGGTCTCTAACAAGCATAAATAGAACGCAATTGAACCAAGCATTGAACCTATATGTGGGATTGCTATCATGATGATAATTGATCATAACAAGGTACCTATAGGCATTATTTCTAACACACGACATATAATAACACATCATCGAACCTATAGGCATAATTTCTACCCAATTTATTGCAAGTATAAGATAAAAATCCCTTTTCCAATTTTACTAATACCCCAAAAATGACTACAATAATTATTATACACCCATCATGAATGTTATAAATTACAAAAAAAATGTAGATACAGGGAGCCTACAACAAGCCCAAATACATATGGACAGGCCAGGCCTTCATTACCACAGCACAAATGTCACATACTCATAGACATAAAGCAGTCAAGAATTGAATGATTCTCCCAGTCGCCTTAAAAATAGAATTGAGCATATAGAACAAAGACCCCAGTGTGTCAGAGTTCCCAAGGGCTTCAAGAACCTAGGCAGCGCTCACACTAGGGAGGCCAACAGAGATGATTCAAAGGAGGAGCTAGGGACCAAGTCCTAGTGTGTCAAAGTTCACAAGGGCCTCAAATGGACCCCGAGTACTCACACTAGAGAGGTCAAAGGACAGAACCTAAGTGAACTTGGCTTTCAGCCGGCTAAGAATAAGATTCAAAGAACTTAAGTAAGAAAGCAAAAAGAAAAGACTAAGGTTGAGGGACATGAATTGAATTAAATAGACTTAACCATATTGAGTCAACAAGCGGACACTTAAATTCATAGGTTCTACATGGTGAAAGAACATTCTTGGCAAAAAATGACAGAGCATGTTTGCATGTTTGGCAAAGCCATAGGTGCAGAATGAGTTAGAGCATGCTTGAAGTAGGCTAAGTACTTAACCTAGTGTTAATATCAAGAAAACAGAGCATCATAGAAAGGGGAAGGGCATCACATAAGCAAAGGGGTGAACTTACTATCATAGGTTAAAACACATATGCTCAGTAAAATCATGTCAGATAGCAGGTAATATTGTCGTGATGATCTAAACAAAAAGTAATTCAGTTATATCAAAGGTTTGTTTCAAAATAGCAATTCAAGCATGATGACAGTCATTATAAAGAGACATCAGAGGGGCGTGGTGTCACGCCCCGAACCAGGGGGCGAGACTGGCACTCGGTGACTCACATATCCTCGCGTACCAACTTGCAACTAAGGGACTCTAAACATATAATGTCATACTTTGGACATGGGCCACATTGCAGGACTATTGCGAAAACTGACTAAATATCAATATAAAGCTGGGCCGACAAGGCCGTCATAACTACTACAGCTGAGAAACCAATAAAATGTACCAAAAAACCTACAAGCCAACATACTGCATTAACTGACATAATATGTCTACAAGCCTCTACTTATGGATATAATGTGATCGAAACAAGGCTCCGACCTACTCATAACATATATACATATATATGAAGATGTACGTAAAGCTCTAGACCCGGCAACTCCGAAGGGTATGGAGCTTACCGATCAAGCTGAACTTGGGCAACACCCAATAAGGAGGTCTACCTGTCTGTCTACCTGAACCAAGATGCATGAAATGTAGCGCCCCTAGAAAGGGACGCCAGTATAAAATAATGTACCGAGTATGTAATACAATATACTGAAAGCTGAAACTGAGTTGATAATATAATAACTGAAAGTAACTGGGAGTCAAAGATAATCTGAAGATATGCTTACCTGCTGATACTGGCTCAAATCTCTCAATATTGTAACTAAAGTAGCTGTCCGGCACTATATATACTCGAATGATGTTCGTGAGAAAGATTGTACCGAGCTCTCTTAGAATTGCAAATCCCATTGCAATTACGCAATGTAACTCTTTATTAAATTTTTGCTCAAAATCCGTTACTTTTCTAAATGCTAATTCACGCTCCTTTGTGAATTAGAAGTCTTGTAGTGAATAAGGCGATTCTTGAAAATTCTTGAGCTTCACCCCTCATGCTATTGCAATCTTAGACAGAAAAGACCTTGTTACTTTTAGATGCAGAGAAAATGAGAGGTTCTTAATCAATTAAAGGACTAATTTTGTTATAGGAACTAATAGAAATGACTCGTTGGTTACCTTAAATTGCAGCAGCCAACATTCGGTAGTCTTCATTATACAAAAGAATAAACCATAGTTAATGGCAACTGTTCTTCGCGACTCCAATAAACATAATTCATAGTATTCGCTTAACCCAATTATGGGATTGCTTTGTCCATTTTTAAGACCAACCTATTTTTTAAGTCATAGTATTTTATTACGATTATTCTAATGCTTTAACCAAAGAGTCTTTAAACTTTGCCACATTACCAAATGACATTATGAGTCATTTATTAGGGGTGGGTTTGCTGCCACGTTGGGGAGGGGTTGGTCTTATCCAAATTTATCCACTTAATTTGTTAATCTCCCATTAACCAATAATTACTCAATTATCTACATAATTAGGTTTTATCTCAAATTACTATTCACTTTTAATACACTTCATACACCTTACTATTATGGCTATGTGGTACTGTAACGACCCGACCGGTTGTTTTGAGTAATAGCGCTCCGTTAAACATCTGAAGGTCACGAATAGCTTCATTTCAGGTATAATGACTTGTGCGCATGGTCGGAATTTAATTTTGGGGAGTTCGGAGTTGATTTGGGAAGAGAATCCTCATTGAGAAGCTTAAAGTTGAATGAATAAACTAGGATTGAAATTTTGAGTAAACAACCTCGGAATTGGGATCTGAAGGTTCCAGCAGATTCGTATGATGATTTTGGACTTGGGCGTATGCCCGGTTCTGGTTTTGGATAACCCAGGAGTATTTTGGCGCCTATTGTGGAAGTTAGCATTTTTGAAGAAATTTCATAAGTTTGGCTTGAAGAGCATTTCAGTGTTATCAACGTCCGTTTCGAATTCCGAGACTGTGAATAGCTCCGTATAGTGATTCTGGAGTTGGGGGCGCGATCGGAAGTGAATTCGGAGGTCCGTAGACTATTTTGAAGCCATTTGGCTAAAGATAAAAAGTTGAAGGTTTTTGGAGAGATTTTCTGGGGGGTTGACTTTTTGATATCGGGGTCGGAATCAAATTTCGGGAGTTGGAGTAGGTCCGTAATGTCAAATATGACTTGTGTGCAAAATTTGAAGTCAATCGGACGTGATTTTTTAGGATTAAACATCGGAAGTAGAAGTCGGAAAGTTTAAAGTTCATAAAGTTTGGGTTGGAGATCGATCGATGATTTTAGCGTTGTTTGATGTGATTTGAGCCCTCGAGCAGGTCCGTAATGTGTTATGGGATTGGTTGGGGTCCCGGAGGCCCCGGGTGGATTCCGGGTGGCTAGCGGATTGAATTCGGAGTTTGAAGAAGGGCTGGGCTGCTGGTATCTCGTATTTTCCGCTTCTGCGGAAAAGGAACCGCAGAAGCGGCCCTTGCAGAGGCAATAATTGGATTGCAGAAGCGGTTTTGGCCATCAGTGAAGAGGACCGCAGATGCGGTCGAGTAGCCGTATAAGCGGAACCGCACCTGCGGTCGGTGAGTCGCAGAAGCGGAAGGGGCAGCCTAGGAAGGTGACCGCAGAAGTGGATTTTTGTCCTCATAAGCGGGACCGCAGAAGCGGTCTCTGGACCGCAAAAGCGGAAAGAGCTGGGGGCAGATTGTTGTTTTAAAAATCGGATTTTGGCTCATTTCTCTCATATTTTCATGACTTGGGCGATATTTGGGGAGCTTCAAGAGAGGGTTTTCATCTTCAACACTAAGGTATGCTATTCTCGCCCATTATGAGTTGAATACATTGATTATGTATGGATTTTAGTATGTAAATGGGTAGAAAATTGAGGGTTAGAGGAAGACCTAGAAAACTAGGGTTCTTGGATTTTGACCACGATTTTGGATATGGAATTGAGAGAAAATCGTATATTTGAGTTCCTAAGGTCATGGGTAAACCTTACCTTCAAGAAATTTCGGATTTC
>MU732505.1:21909-36233 GCA_026770625.1 Nicotiana glauca
CCCTATCATCCCCGATGGTAACATATCTGGCATCACCACGCCGAACTCTGTCCTAAAGGACAAGCAAATAAGGGTCATCATGCTGCCGCTCCCTGATGCGATCAAATAGGGAAGACCGAGAAACCACGCAGGCTAGAACCCGACTGGGCTCTGAAAGGTCCAATCTCACGAACTGTCTGGCTAAAGCCTGAACATCCATCGCCATAGGTCTCTCTAAGGCTAGTAAATATGCCAAACTCCACAAACTCTCCGCCCGGCGACTCAAGGCATCGGTAACCACATTGGCCTTGCCTGGGTGATAAAGAATAGTAATATCATAATCCTTTAACAACTCTAACCATCTCCTCTGATGCATATTCAGGTCCTTCTGCTTAAGCAAGTGCTGCAAACTCCGATGATCAGTGTAAATCTCGCAAGGCACCCCGTACAAATATTGACGCCAGATCTTCAAGGTGTGAACAATGGCGGCTAACTCAAAATCGTGGATAGGGTAGTTCTTTTCATGCACCTTCAACTGTTGGGACGCGTAGACAATCACCCTACCGTCCTGCATCAACACCGCTCCAAGTCCAACCCGTGAGGCATCACAATAAACTGTATAGGACCCCGAACCGGTAGGCAACATCAAGATTGGGGCTGAAGTCAAAGCTATCTTGAGCTTTTGGAAGCTTGCCTCATACTCCTCTATCCACTAAAATGGGGCACCCTTCTGAGTCAATCTAGTCATAGGGGCCGCAATCGATGAAAACCCCTCCACAAAGCGACGGTAATACCCCGCCAAGCCAAGGAAACTGCGAATCTCAGTAGCTGAGGAGGGCCTAGGACAACTCTGCACGGGCTCCACCTTCCTCGGATCCACTAGAATGCCCTCACTCGATACCACGTGGCCTAGGAATGCCACAGAACTCAGCCAGAACTCACATTTGGAGAACTTTGCATATAATCTCTTCTCCCTCAGAGTCTGAAGCACTACCCTCAGGTGCTGCTCATTATTTTCCCGACTCCGAGAATATACCAAAATATCATCAATAAAAACAATCATGAATGAGTCAAGATATGGCCTGAATACGCTGTACATCGAATGCATAAAAGCTGACGGGGCATTAGTCAGCCCAAAAGACATAACAAGGAACTCGTAATGACCATACCGTGTCCTGAAGGCAGTCTTCGGGATATCTGGCTCCCGAATCTTCAACTGATGGTAACCTAAGCGCAAATCAATCTTGGAAAACACCTGTGCGCCCTGAAGCTGATCAAACAGATCATCAATAAGAGGTAAAGGATATCGGTTCTTCACTGTAACTTTGTTCAATTGGCAATAATCAATACGCATATGCATAGAACCGTCCTTCTTCTTCACAAACAAAATAGGGGCACCCCATGGTGAAACACTGGGTCGAATAAAACCCTTACCCAACAATTCCTGCAACTGATCCTTCAACTCCTTCAACTCAGGAGGAGCCATGCGATATGGAGGAATGGAAATGGGCTGAGTGCCCGGCAACAGATCAATGACAAAATTGATATCTCTATCGGGCGGCATGCCCGGAAAATAAGCTGGAAACACATCGGGGAAATCCCGTACCACTGGAACTGAATCAACAGAAGGGGTGTCAACACTGACATCTCTCACATAAGCTAAATACGCAGCACACCCCTTCTCAACCATACATTGAGCTTTAAGCAAAGATATAACCCTGCTGGGAGTATGATCTAAGGTACCACTCCACTCAATACATGGAATACCTGGCATAGCCAGCATCATGGTCTTGGCGTGACAATCAAGAATAGCATGATAGGGTGACAACCAGTCCATGCCCAGAATAATATCAAAGTCAACAATACCGAGTAATAATAGATCCGCCCTGGTCTCAAAACCACGAATAGTAACCAAACATGACCGATAAACGCGGTCCACAACAAGAGAATCTCCCACAGGAGTAGAAACATAAACGGGGGCACTCAAAGAATCCCAAGGCACACCCAAATGCGAAGCAAAATAAGAGGACACATATGAATAAGTTGAGCCTGGATCGAATAGAACCGATTCCTCTCTGTGACAAACCAGAATAATACTTGTTATGATAGAATCGGAGGCAACCGCCTCAGTACGAGCAGGAATACAATAATATCTGGCCCGACCCCTCTCACGAGGGCGACCTCTATCTCCCCGGCCTCCGCTCCTGGCTGGCTGGGCAGGTGGGGCAGCAGTGGGAGCTGGAACCATAGCCTGAGAACTCTGAGAAGCACGCTGTGGCTGAGCAGTCTGTGAAGATGCACCCCTACCAAGTCTTAGACAGTCCCTAACCACGTGACGTGTATCGCCATACTTGAAGCAAGCTCTGGGAGGACATGGTGGCTGTGACTGACTGGAACTAGGTCCACTGGACTGACCTCTGGAGGTACCCCGTGCAGGAGGCGCGCTAGAAACTGGAGGCACACAATAAGGCTTCTGAGGTACTGGTGGAGCTGGAGTACTGCCGGCTGCTGGCAAGGCGAAATGAATAGGGCGACCAGAATAACCCCTACCATAACGACCTACTGATGAAGTACAGGCACCAGAGTAGTGACCCGACTCTCGAGACCTCTTGGCCTCCCTCTCCCCTTGCTCCCTGGCGAGCATACCCTCAATCCGCCTAGCAATGCTCACTACCTGCTGGTAAGGAATATCCATCTCTAACTCTCAAGCCATGCTAGACCGGATGGGCGGAATAAGACCCTCGATAAACCTCCGAACTCTCTCCCGAACTGTGGCAACCAAAGCCGGTGCATGTCTGGCCAACCTGGTGTGACAGATGGCATACTCTAACACTGTCATAGCACCCTAGCGCAAATGCTCAAACTCCGCAAGCCATGAATCCCTGAGGCTCTGGGGAACAAACTCCCTCATAAACATGTCTGATAACTGGGTCCAATTCAGTGAGGCAGACTCGACTGGACTGTCCAACTCATAAGTATGCCACCAATCATAGGCGGCTCCCCGAAGCTGAAAGGCAGTGAACGAAACCCCACTAGACTCAACTATGCCTATAGTATGAAGAATGCGATGACACTCCTCCAAGTATCCCAAGGCGTCAGCTAAAGCTAGGCCACTGAACACTGGGGGATCATATTTCTTGAACCTCTCTAGCCTATGCTGCTCGTCCTCTGAGACAGCTGACCCATCCCCGGGCTGTGCTGGTGCTGCAGGTAGTACAGGAATAACCTCTGGGACCTCCTCCATCTTCACTCTCTGCTCAGGAGTGCGGGCTGCGGGAGTCTGGGCCACTCCCCCGGCCTGGGATGTGGCTACAGCGAGGGGAAGCAACCCCGCCTGAGCCAAGGTGGTGTACATGCTCATGAACTGAGCCAGAGTCTCCTGGAGCGCTGGAGTAGTAGTAGCCGTGGTAGGTGTACTAGGTGCCTGGGCTCCAACTGAATCTGCTGGTGGTACCTTAGCGGCAACTCATGCAGGTGCTGTGGCTGCACCTCGTGCGCGTCCTCGACCTCTACCCCGGCCCCGGCCTCGGCCTTTGACGGCGGTAGCTGGGGGCGCGGGTGCCTGATCCTCTCGTGTAGCATGTGTCCTCACCATCTGTGAGAGAATAGAAGACAAAAGTTTAGAATTGCTATCAAAATATCGCACGACAAGGAATTCAAAAGAAATGAAGATTTTCCTAAACGGTTACATAGCCTCTCGTAGATAAATACGGACGTCTCCGTACCGATCAGCGAGACTCTAATAAACAGGTCTGTGTCCCGTGACTCCTATGAACCTAGAGCTCTGATGCCAACTTGTCACGACCCTAGTTCACCAATTGTGAACACGTCACGACGACACCTAGTCTTCACGACCCAGTAAGCCTAACACATTGCAGAAGTAACAATATTTGCGAAATTTGTAATCAAAAGCTAAATAAAATGAAGTAATGTATACAGTTGCCACCTGGCACATACACTTTAATACTTTAAATTCTGAAACCATCCCAAAGACCCGGAAACCCATGGGCAACACAAGCTAAGAATAATACATAACACTGCTCTAATCATCCGGAAAGTCTATAATAAGGAAAAACAGAATAACATCTAGCTAACTAAAGGGTAGAGTGAGAGGGAGACTCTCCGGTCTGCGGGCGCGGCAGATATACCTCAAGTCTCCGAAATGCTCCCTGCAGCTACTGATAATGCGCCTGCATAGAGGTACCTGGATCTGCATATGAAAAACATGCGCAGAACCAGCATGAGTATACCACAGCGGTACTCAGTAAGTGCCAAGCCTAACCTCGGTTGGGTAGTGATGAGGAAAGGTCAGGGCCCTACTGAGGCAAAAATAATATAGCAGCAAAAAATATTAACAGTGTAGAAATCCGATGAAACTAATGAACGCAGCAGTGTAATAAGATAGCTCAATGAAATAATAATACTACAAAGACAGAACAGAAACGCAGAGAAAACACAACTAAATTGCAACAAGAATGCCAACGAGGGTCTCCCAGGATACCGTCCTGTAGCCCTTTCCTAAACTGTCCAATGGATCTCTCGGGATACCGTCCCATCGTCCAACTCTCATATCAATATCAAAGGATCTCCCGCGATACCGTCCCGTAGTCCAATCATCAGTGTGCAGGGGATCTCCCGGGATACCGTCCCGTAGTCCCAAAATAAAAGTGCTGGGGGATCTCCCGGGATACCATCCCGTAGTCCAAAATAAAAGTGCTGGGGGATCTCCCGGGAATCGAACCCGTTGTCGCAAAGTAAACAAACAAGGGGGGAGCTCCCCGAATCCCTCATCCGTAGTCCCAATGTAAATGCGCAACCAAAATCAGAGAAATATTCAGAAATTGAAGTACAACAATACAAGGCAACAATTAATACTGGCCTAACATGCTCCACGTAATCATAGTTAAGGCAATTTAAGCGATTAGGCAATTTGGATCAATAGACATGCTCTTCTACACTAGCACATGCTATAATAGCAAGTTGAATAAAGCAAATATGAAAGAAAATCCAGTTCAAGTATTTAAGTGAAAATTCGGGTTTCAACAATTAGCTCAAGTACGCGCTCGTCACCTCACGTACAAGGCATCCAATTACCAATTATCACATCCTAAGGGACGAAGTCCCCCACACAAGGTTAGGCAAGCCACTTACCTCGAACAGGTGCAAAATCAACTAAGGAACGATGCCTTTGCCATGAGTATCCGACTCCAAATGGCCATAATCTATTCAATTCAATTACATATCGTAAATAATATTATAAACAACTGATTCCACTATAAAAATTAAAGCTAGGGCGCGAAAGTAGGTAAAATGACCAAAATGCCCCTCCAGCCAACATCTCGGAATCGAATAATTTTCATATTTTTAGAACCCTCGTACTCTCACGAGTCTAACCATATAAAAATCTCCCAAATCGGAGTCAAATGCCCCCTCAAAATACAATAATTAAGTTTAAAAAGTTTACCCACTTCCCATTCAAAAACACGAAATTAAAGGGTGAATTTGCGATTAGATTAATGGGTTTTAGTCATAGGAGAGTAGAGAATCGTTACACAGTGATTGCCTTTGGAAAAACCTTGAAATTGCTCCCAAATCCGAGCTCCAAACCTTGAGTTTTGGTAAAAATGGAAAAAGCTCATTTTTGAAATATTAAATACTGCCCAGAGATCTAAAGCATCGCGAACGAGGAAGTCAGCACGCGTTCGCGAAGAGGGAATTATCAAGGGTTCAGAAATTCCCTTCGCAATCGCGAAGGGAGAGATGCGAATGCGAAGGCCTGGGTTCAGTGACCTACGCGAACGCGACAGCCATGACACGAACGCGGTGAAGAAATAGGTGAAGCTACGCAATTGCGGGTCGCCAATCGCGAACGCATTAAAAAAATTCAACATCTTCCAGAATTACTCTACGCGAATGCGTAGAGGGGGATGAGAACGTGATGAGGAGGAAGGCCAAAGCTATGCGAACGTGATGCCTTCTACGCGAACGCGTTGAAGGAAATCTGACCTGTAATTTTCTGCAGCAATCTTCAACCTCAAATTGCTCCGTTGAGCATCCGAAACACACCCGAGGCCCCCGAGACCTCAACCAAACCTACGGACACATCCCATAACTTCATTAAAACTTGTACCAATCCTTAAACCGCCTAAAACAACGTCGGATAAACAAATTAAGCCAAGATTCAAGCCTAAGAACTTCAACTTTCAACCAAACACACTTTCGATCAAAAACCTACCCAAATCTCATCCGAATGGCCTGAAATTTTTCACGCATATCCAAAATGACATGACGGAGCTATAGCAACTTCCGGAATTCCAAACAAACCCTCAGATCAAAAACTCACTATCGGACTAGAAACTTCAAAAATTCAAAATTCGGCATTTCAAGCCTAAATGAGCTACGGACCTCCAAATTACATTCTGAACACGCTCCCAACCCTGAAATCACCTAACGGAGCTAACAGAACCATTGGGTTTCCATTCTGAGGTCGTCTTCACACTGTTCTGACTACGGACCATTTTCCAACTCTTGAGCTCTCTTTTAGGGACTAAGTGTCCCAAAACACTCAGAATCCTAATACCGAACGTCCCGGCAAACCAAAATAGTAGAAATGAGCTGAGGGAAAGCAGTTAATGGGGGATTGGGGTATAAATTCCAAAAACGACCGGCCGGGTCGTTACAGAAGGAATGCAATGTGTAGCCGATGTTGAATTCTTACTGAAGAGGATATCAGATTGCAATTCGTTTTTTCCAGTGTATATTGAGTGTATATCTGTATACATAGTAGATATAGAGTGTATATAGAGTGTATATCGAGTGTATCTCGAGTGTTTTTTTCCAGGTGTCTCTCTTTCTCCAACTGCTGCTCTATTTATAGCAGTTATTTGAGAGAAATCCTCCCCTTCATGGTGGAACAAGCACTAGGCTATTATGGAGGAAGTACTTACATGGTGGAATAAATACTTGCTTCGTGGGAGGAGCACTTGGCCATGGTGGGAGGTGCACTAGGCAGCTTGTTGCTTGTTGGTGCAACACAATACATGGATCGGAAAACATCCGTTACAAACACGGATTATATCACGTTAATATTCACTATTAACAAATAAATTTGGTCCAAAAAATTAATCAATCGATCGATCATTTGACCAAATCCAAATCCAAATCCCGTTTCCCATTCACTCTTATTTTAAGACTATTTAATCTTAAACAAAAACTCAACATTTACTTATATAGAAGCGATGATGTGTTTGTTAAGTGAATTCAACTGAATCAAGTATTTCAAAATACTAGTATCTATAAACGTGTATTGCACATTAATAATGACACATCATAGTTTAAATATTTATTTATATAAAGGAAGAATAAACTTTAATTAATGAGAGAAATTTTATATATAATACTACAACAATCATCACATCAACATAACTTACATAAATGATCAATTTTAGTCATGTTAAGTACATAATTACGTATTGTAGTTTAAATGTATCGAATGTGACAGTATCTTACCGAAAACTTCATTATAGACAGTGTTTTTTTGTATATGTTTACTTCTAATACTTTCGGTACTCTGTCATAACCAGAACTCTTGTTGTCGATATTGATATCTCTCTTGGAAGTGCAACATATAGTTATTCACGTAAGAAAAGATATTGTGGTAAATATAAATATTTTGGATGTTTGTCCTTGTGCTTTATTTATTATTACTACAAAACATAAACACATTGAAAATTATTTCACACAAATTGAAAAGAATATTCTTCAGTTTGGAAAACGAAAGTTGAATTCCGGGATAAACACATACTTAGAAACATATTAACCAATAACATAAGTTTTGCATGTATGACGTTATTATCAAAATTTCTATGTAACATATGTGTACTATTACATAAGCTATTCGGCGGATCTATATTTTCAGTAGCATCCCAAGCATTTTTTTTCAAAATCAACCTATATGCAATGGAAGATCAATTTTAAGTTAGTCTATTATATATATGGTCACACTAACATACATAAGAAATAATGAACCTCACAAAAAATATGTACGGTAGAAGGCCATTTGGTATCAATGTATTTAAGTATTCTTCTTGGTAGTAATTGTTGGTATCATCTTCTGTTGAGTCAAAACTGAAAAATATTTTGTTTTTACCATAAAACTTAGCAATCAACATTTTATTTAGTTGATCAACATATTCATTTCTGCTAGCTAAGATAACTCTTTAATTTCTATCATGTAATATTGACGAGAGTTTGGCGTGTATAAAATTTAAACTCGCACTCTGTCAAATTATAGTATAGAAGATGTCGAACCCACAGAGATTGGTTTATCTATTCTATAGACGTTTCTTGTTTTAATTACTATTTGAGAAAATCAGAAGAGTTGATGTGAATTAACTAACTAAAAATGCATGAATAGAGAAATAGAAAATATTTTATTTTTCACAAATATAATAAAAAGGTGTTGGGATCATAACTTTACTTAATATTTCTATTATATAATAGATAGATTATCCTTCAATTTCTATTTCTTACAAATGTATAAATGCCTCTCACGATTACATTTATATATCATTACTTAAGTTGAACAATTAATTGCACTCCTCTCGGTTATACAAATTAATCGTCAAAATAGTAATATTAAAGAGCCAAAAATATATGCTTAAACTAAAACTTGCTCATTTTAGTAAGTCCCTTTCGGTTACCCTACTTGTTATAACTGATTACTACAATATTTGCCTCTTTCGATTACAAATAAGTGTAGAATCAATTTTAACATATAAGAGTTAGATGTCACTAAATAAAAGTTAACATTTATCAATATCAAAATTAACTATATTACTCTTCCGCCTCTTTCGATTACAGAATTAGTAAGAAGTTAATGTTTAGTATAAAATAGATAGATATTAACAAATTAAGTTACACCTAAAAATAAAGCAGATAAAATTTAAATGTCACGACCCAAAATCTTCTAAGGGTCGTGATGGTGCCGGACACCGCTGTCAGGCAAGCCCACCAAAATACTTAACTAAATTCCAATTTTAGTATTTCTTAAGTCATTTTTCCTTTATACATTAAATAACAAATAATGAAATTTAAAGAAATAACCATGAAGTATTTGGCAAACTTAATATGGAATAATCCTATAACCCGGTGTCACAAGTGCACGAGCAGTTTCTAAGAAATAATATAATACAACAACCGTTCAGAATACAATATTAAACAGAAAATAAATACAGATAACTGAAAGAGACTCTGCTGGCTGTGGGTCGCCTCGAGAAATGCAGCTCGCCTAAGTCTCTGTATCAACTATGCTGCTATGCCCAGTAGGCCACTAGAGTTACATATATCTGTGCAACAAAAATTCACATAAGTATAGTATGAGTACAAAAACAACGTGTACTCAATGAGTATCCCGTCTAATCTCGAAGAAGTAGAGAAGAGATGGTTAGCTTCAACACTTACTAGTGGTCCAATAATAATATATCAATAATATGTTTGTCGTAGATTTTTATGAACATGATTATAATTCGATAGGTTGAAGAAAATAAACGATTCTTCCTTTTATAGGAAATTTCCAAATTCCTTTTCATTATTTATAAAATTATTCACAAGCCGGAAAGAGGCTATAACAACTTCAATAAGTTTCAAGGCACGCAACACAAGCATGCGCAAATCACGCCGAGGCGTACGGTCCGCTCTAACAGAAAATAAACTGTGCACTGCCGAGGGTCGAACGACGCGAACCATAGATGTATCTATTACCTCGCTCGCGAATCATACATGCGATGCAGTCAAATATAAATAAACACAACAATCAGTCAATCAAGAATTCATTAGGGAACAATTACCCCAAGAAAATCCAATTCTCTTTTAAAAATTCAAGAAAATGAAGTTTAATCTTTTTAGAAATTCATTTACTAATTCGATAAGATTTAAGCAAATCAAATGTCAGTAAGTTTACAAATAATCCAAGGATAGCATGCTTTTGGGTCCTAGAGTACCCGAACAATAGCATAGTAGTAGCTATGCACGGACTCTCGTCACCTCGTGCATACGTAGTCCCCCACAAATAGGAGCAAGTATCCAATTAATTCACCTATGGGGACTATTCCCTCTTACAAGGTTAGAAAGGAGGCTCACCTCGCTCCGAAGCCTATATTCCGATTCGAGAACGCGCTCAAACCTCCAATTCGGAGCCGAGCGATCCAAAACTATTCAAATAGGGTAAGAACTAGCCAATACATGCTCAAAAGTTCATATTCTAATTATTAAACCAATTTACCAACCCTAAATGCAAGGTTCCTAAAATTCACCCCCGAGCCCACGTGCCCGGATTCCGGAAATATTTGAAGAAAGTCGTTAACCAAAACCTAAGGATCAAGAATATATGATTTTTACTCCATTCTCTAACAAATTTCGTGGTTAAATCTTGTTTTTACCAAATTCTAGGTTTTTCATCTAAAACCCTTAATTTTTCCCTAATTTTCACATTATAATCTACCCATAATCTATGCATTTAACTCATGTTGTGTAAAAATTACTTACGTCAAAGTGCTAGGTGAAGACCCTCTTCCAAAAGCTCCAAAAATTGCCTAAGAGGATGAATAAAATGAGCTAAATGGTCTAAGTCTCGAAATTAATAGTTGAACACAGGCCTCTGATGTCGCATTTGCGACAAAAACCTCGCAAATGCGAAGCCTGCTCCCCTCCAGCCATCGTCGCATTTGCGACAAAAATATCGCAAATGAAAGCTTCGCAAATGCGACCCTGACTAATTTGGCCCATTTCGCAAATGCGATAAAGGTTTCACAAATGCGAACCCTTCACGCCTCGAAAAAGCGACCCAATCGTCGCAAATGCGAACAAATCCCCTAACTGCCCAATTTCGCAAATGCGAATGGAACCTCGCAATTGCAACCAATACATCAAATTGTGATCATACCAGCACCAACAATCCTATTTCTTAGCAAATCACACCAAAGCTATCCCAAATCTCACCTGCGCCTCTGGGTCTCCAAACCAAACACCCAAAAAAGTCCAAAAACATAACACGGACTTGCTCGAAGCCTCAAATAACCTCAAACAATGCTAAAATCATGAATCAACCTCCAATCCAAGCTTTATGAGCTTTAGAATTTCAACTTCTACTTTCGATGTTTAAACCTATCAAATCACGTTTGATTGACCTCAAGTTTTGCACGCAAGTCATATTCGACACTACAGACCTACTCCAACTTTTGAAATCAGATTCTGACCCCGATATTTAAAAGTCCACTTCCGGTCAAACTTCTCAAAAATCTTCAAATTTCTATCTTTAGCCAAATGACTTAAAAATGACCTACGTACCTCCGAATTCACTTCCGATCATGCTGTCAACTCTAGAATCACCATACGGAGCTATTCATAAACTCAGAATCTCAAACGGACATCGATAACACTGAAATGCACTTCAAGCCAAACTTATGAAATTTCTTCCAAAATGCTAACTTCCACAATAGGTGCCAAGACGCTCCCTTGTCATCCAAGATCCAATACGGGTATACGCCCAAGTCCGAAATCATCATACGAACCTGCTAGAACCTCTAAATCCGGATTCTGAGGTCACTTACTCAAAAATCCCATCCTAGTTAATTCGTTCAACTTTAAGCTTCCGAAATGAGAATTCTCTACCCAAATTAACTCCGAACTTCCCGAAATTCAATTCCGACCACGCATACAAGTCATAACAACTGAAATGAAGCTGCTCATGGCCTCAGACTACTGAACAACGCACTAGGGCTCAAAACGACTGGTTGGGTCGTTACATTCTCTCCCACTTAAACATACGTTCTTCCTCGAACGTGCTGAGAACTACACTGAAGTAGTCTGAAATTACTGTTTAACACCTCATGCACATTCCGTGCTACCATAACTCAGTTGAGCACATTAGCTCGATCAATTCTAAAGATATTTCCTTTTATTCAAGTTAATAAGCCTTAGAGTCCAATTCCAACATTCGAAATTCTATGCTAGTCCTGTTTCCAACATACACTCATCATATCAATCACTACACGCAGTACCAAGACGTGACTGCATACCTTAGCCGAATTCACAACTTGCACCATTTTACTCATAGGACCACAATAATATTCTCTGATCAATTTAGTCGAAATTCTACAAATCTGATGCTCCCATTACACCTCATGACCTACATAGGTATTGCTTTAATTCTTACAATACCGCCATGACGGAAGAGATGTGTAGAAATTCATAACCGACTATCAAATCAACAAATCATTGGATCTGTACTCTTGACAAGAACCATCACCTCATTATGAACCAAATAATGGTCTTAGCTCCTTAATATACTTCATATAGTCAGATTGCACTGATCTCGAATTCAATCATCTCGTCTCACCCAATACGAACTGCTCATGTAATAAGTCACCCCGACATGACAAAAGGTCTCATATGATGCTACAATATGCTAATAAGCTACTAATTCAAACGAGATACAAAAGGAAAATGAACTCTGGAAGGAACTACCCAACTCACGCACTAATACGGTGTGACGACCCAAAGGGTCATTACCTGTTTTCCTCATCTGTTCCGTGCTCCTGAGGCCTTGAAAACCTCATTTTCTATTGCCTCGATTTACGTGCGCAGTCCGGGCACGTAGCCGGAAAGCTTTTATGTTAAAATATATGAATTATGTGAAAAATTTGAGAAATTATGATATTAATATTAATATAGTTGACTTTGGTCAACATTTTTAGTAAACGGACTCGGACCCGAGATTGGACGGTCCCGAAAGGTCCGTAGAAAAATATGAGACTCGGGCATGTGCCCGGAGTCGAAATCCGAGGCCCAGAACCCCGGTAAAAGAATTTTTCTGCTAAATTGTTTTCTGAAGTTAGTAAGGAAAAATAAAAAAGAAAATGAGTTAGAAAATATAGGTATCGGGCTCGTATTTTAGTTCCGACGCCCGGTACAGGTCATAAATATTGGTTAAGCACTTCCTGTAAAGTTTGGTTGAAAACGGATGTCGTTTGACGTGTTTCAGGCCTAAATAGCTAAAGTTGGAAGTTATGAACTTTGGAATGAAATTTATGAGTTTTGGGGTTTGATTCGTTGAATTTGATGTTATTTTGGCGATTTGATCGCACAAGCAAGTTTGTATGATGTTTTCTAGTCAGTGTGCACATTTGGTTTGAAGCCCCGAGGGCTCGGGTGAGTTTCGGATAGGTAACGGGATGTTTTGAACTTAGTAAAAGCTGCAAAAAATCTGCAGCAGGTGCACAGTGAAATCCTTCTATGCGATCGCATAGATATAGCTGCGATCGCATAGAGCAAAGTCCAGGGCCCCCCAAAAATCCTTCTATGCGATCGCATTAGTCTTCATGGGATCGCATAGTGTGACATTTCCCTCTTACGCGATCACACTCTCTCTGATGCGATCGCATAGTACAACCTGGCCTCCTCACTTTTTCTTCTATGCGTTCGCATGGCTTATTATGCGATCACAGTGTTTACTCTCATTACTCTATGCGATCGCAATGCCTTCTCCGCAATCGCATAGAGCAAATTTTGCCCAGTTAAATTTTTAAAAATGGGACAGAACCAGTGCACTCGGATTTTTCACTCTTTTATCACGAATCCTCTTCTCTCCCAAGCCCTAGGAAGCCATTAACTCCACCAAGCTTCAAGACCCTTTGAGTAAGTAATTTCCCGCTTATTTCCTTCACTTTTCTTTCATTAACTAACTAGTTTCTAAGCCTATATCATGAAATCAAGGTAGAAATCATGGGTTTTGAGCAAAGTTAGGTTTTTGAGAATTTTGGGTAATTCAACCCCAATTTGGGGTCGAATTTTAAAAAAAATTATATGTTTGAACTCGTGGGGGTATGGGTGAATTTATTTTGGCTCGAACCTCGGGTTTTGACCAAGCGGTCCCGGGGTCGGTTTTACAAATTTTGGACAGAATATTAAAAGGACTTTAATTAGGCAATTTTGCTGGTTTATTGAGTAGAATTGATGATATTAAATAAATTGTGTATAGATACGATTGAATTGGAGCTAAATTCGAAAGGAAAGGCATTGCTTGAGGGCTGAGTTGACCGTAAACCTTCGAGGTAAGTGTTTGATCTATCCTAGCTTGAGGGAATAGGATTAGAGTATAATAAAATGCTATTTGCTAAATGATCGAGTGCGGTTTATAGGCGTGGTGACGAGCGTCTATACACTGGAGTCTAGCATAACCGTGAGTCGTTGTTGTACATGTGTTGAACTAATTTGGAACTCTCCTAAGCTAAAAGTATGATTTGCTACAAATGTGAAGAGTTCGAGAATAAATTGTGAAATATTGA
>MU732505.1:43915-57857 GCA_026770625.1 Nicotiana glauca
AATTCGAAAGGAAAGGCATTGCTTGAGGACTGAGTTGACCGTAAACCTTCGAGGTAAGTGTTTGATCTATCCTAGCTTGAGGGAATAGGATTAGAGTATAATAAATTGCTATTTGCTAAATGATCGAGTGCGGTTTATAGGCATGGTGACGAGCGTCTATACACTGGAGTCTAGCATGACCGTGAGTCATCGTTGTACATGTCTTGAACTAATTTAGAAGCTAAAAGTATGATTTGCTACAAATGTGAAGAGTTCGAGAATAAATTGTGAAATATTGACATTTTGGAGCATTGGCTCAAATGATGTATATTATTGAATGAAAGTTGAAAGTATTGAAAGGAATTATGATTAATCCCTTGCCAGGATGGTTAAATTACTGAACCCTTGCCGGGTTGTGAAAGTTATTGTTATTGTTCCCTTGCCGGGACCTTATTGATATTGTTGTTACTCCCTTGCCGGGATAGTACTTGTTATTTATTTATTCTTCTTGCCCGTTTGGTTGTGACTGCTGTTTGGGTAAGGAAGAGTGATATTACACGAAGGGTCATTCCGTGCTATTTCTGATTATAATTGCATGAAGGGTCATTCCGTGCTATGTTGTGACTAATTATGCATGAAGGTACATTCCGTGCTCTGATTTGATTATATTTGTACGAAGGGTCATTCCGTGCCATGAAACGAGAGTTATGTGAGGAAAATCACGAAGGGTGATGCCGTGCATTTTTAGATGATTGTTTGGGTGAGAATGAGAGTAAAAGCACGAAGGGTGATGCCATGCAACTGTTGAATTTCTTATTTTGTGATAATTATTATTGTGCTCTGTTTCTATTTCACTGATGAATTATATATATTCAATTGTGCTCCCCATAGCATGTTCCCTCCCTTTTATTTGTTTAGTTCAGTATTTCTGTTGTTTTTGTGGTACATATGTAAATAGCACTGCACATGTTTATGTGAGTGTCTAGTCCTAGCCTTGTCACAACTTCGCCGGGATAGGCAAGACACTTACCAGCACATGGGGTCGGTTGTGTTAATACTACACTTCTGTGCGTTTTTGCACAGGTCCAGGTTTTGAGCAGCAGCAGTAGCAGTAGTTCGATAGTAGGATCTTATTACTACGAGACTGAGGTAACTTGCAGGCGTCCGCAGGCCCGGTGTCTCTTCTTATGCTTTTCAATTATACTGTAGTCTCATTGTTTCGAGACAGACGGTTGTTATATTTCTTTCAGACCATTATATGTAGTTTATTCTTAGTGGTTCGTGAGCTTGTGACACCAAATCTTGGGTAGAGGATATTGTTGAGCAGTTCACATTTATTTTCAGACTTATAAAATTAGACTTCCGCAACTATTGTTATTATTATCACTCTTCATGCTATTAAATTGACAACAAGATGTTTTTATTTATGAAAACGGTGATTAACTTGGCTTGCCTAGCTACCACGAGTAGGCGCCATCACGATCCCGATGGTGGGAAATCCGGGTCGTGAGATACGGACTTCCCTTAGAAAATAGGAAACAAGGCATACAACAATAGCATATAGAAAACTATACTGAACATCACACTGTTGCCGCACGTAACCCGATCCAAATAACATACCCATGGAGGCGTGCCACCCAATACACACATAACACTCACCTAAGGAGATGCACATCGAGCTAAATTGCTCATTACAATAAAATACCGAATTTCAGTAACAAGCACGCTGAGTGCATAATACCACCCCTGAGGGGGCATATAGCGCTATAAGCTACAAAACTCAAGCACAACTTGGGTGCGATATACAATCTGAATCTCAAGAGCCATTTTGCTCATATAACATTATTTCTATGCAGATCCTCAACACATAAGCAATTTCTCAAGCCATCTCACAAATCACACGGCATAATGCATCACTATGTGAAACTATTGACGACGAAATAACACCCCGACTACTCTTCTATAAGGAGTACATAGCTGAAATGAAAAAATCTGGCCTGATATAGAGTCCATATTCTTATTAAATCCATCCACATACCTCAAGTCGATTTCTGATTGCACCAACTAGGATAATAACCTTTCATGAGTCCATAATAACCCCTTTGTCTCGTAACACACAATATCAATCTTTATAACCGGAGTAATCCTCCACAGTTCAGAACCCAATAGACCGAGTGCCCTCCAGGCATCAACTCTCAAATCAACGATATTATCATAACCTTCATACTTGGTTTAAGTCTTTAATCAATCAAGTGACTACCTTCCATGCTTATACAATCTTCCTGTGGGACACACTCCCACAACCTACCATAATAAGTAACTGGGTCGTACCTCCAAACTACCGGTCGCACTAATGCTGAAAAGCGAGCAAGAATCATTAACCAGGATGCAAAGCCCTTTTTTTACAAAACACCGTTCTGAGGTGATGCTAAAGACAATACCAACCTACCTTAAACATTGAAACTCCATTCCTGCTCATTCGAGCTCGCGACATCCCTGTCAACACCGAATTGTTACCTTGATCTCCACTTCAATTCCATACCACTCCCTGCACCTAACATGCCAACATATGATAGAACACGCTTTTTTTTTCATCATAACTTCGGAACCACTATTAGGCTAACACTTCATTATATAAAAGCTTTTTACGTAATTCGCTTCAGGAGAACTATAGCAACACACATGTGAATTCTCATAGCCGTGGAAATATGCAAATCTTTAAGTAGTGGTATAAACCACCATAGCCCTTCCGGGATCCGCCTACATGAAATAGGCCATAACAGCGGAATACCTCTGAATAAAATCAATTACGGCGACCGACAAGTCTCACACGTACTGTCACAAATCACTTGCATAACTTAATCACACTGAAAAAACTGATCACTACCAGTAACATGCCACTTCGACTATGGCTAACCAATCCCTCTTCTTCCAATTTATCATTGATTGTCATAGAAACAATGATAACTCCATTCAACACTTAACACACTCCATCCGCACTCATCCCGAATGACCCTGAATCACGACCATGCTGTCTCAAATCCCACGAACCATCTCGTACCTCCCAATTGCTACATCGCAGCCAAAACATCATAGAATATTCCGTGCCTTTGCTCATAGGCTGCTATCAAGCTAGATTCTTAACCGTACCTATTGGCTCGAAATCATTAGGCATCACACTTTATCTTTTGAATTCACTAGAACCGTTGTTGAGAGCCACCTGCTCTGACTTGGCCCCAAATATAATCAATTCCATAAATCTTCTAGCACATGAATACCCCATTAGTTAAGCACCTGGCAGAATCACTTCCCTTAGAACGCGCATCTTTATAAAGCACAATCCTGAATCCTTCCCCAAGTCTGAACATGGGCCAATAAGGCCATCGATAGCCCACCTTTAATAATTCCTTTGCTTAAATTACCATTTATGGTCTTTTCCCGTAGCTGAAATAGCCCATCGATATGCTAATAACCAGAAACCTTGCAAGTAGTTAACCATGCAACCCCATCATAGGCGGTGGGACTCTCCCACTTAGCTCGAAGCCACTATTACACAACTTTGGAATTTACCAGGATTCTCTTATTGACATAACCTTGCACAATCAAGCGCCAAAGTTCTCGATATCTTACTATAGAAATCCCCTTTTTATACTTTGAATCATCAACAACATTCGCACGGCTGATCCCTTAGTTGTATAACCAATAGAATTCTTTGCAGAAGCCTCTCTAGGAATAACCCACCTGTAGAAATCACTCCCCGACATCTCCCAACGCTGCTACACGGGGTACAATCACTACGACATCAATAACCCATCCTGAGTCCGAGCTCTCTCTCCAGCAGCACAAGTCCATCCACCCCTCATGGACATCAATTAAATTTGAGACAATATTCTTCCAATTCAAAGTTATGTTATATCATTCTTCATTCAAGAAGATCCTTTCCATTATATCAAATCTCCCAGAACATAATAGCCCATACTTCAAATTTATCCGTAGGCCCAAACCACCTATCACTAAAATTCCCAAATCATTCCAAACTCTCCCACATGTCTTTCCTCATCCTTTGCTACTCGCTACTGCCTTAAATAAAATCTATCTTCATGGCACTTGAACCCACAAGTGCTACTACTTTACACCTTTCGGAAGATCATCTTTCTCACACCGTCGACATTAGAAACACTGATTCAACCCTAAACTACCGCACCCTGCGATATCTAATAGCCGCATTTTCTATACTATTTCGCAATAGCTTGCCCCAAAGGCAAATTTTAGAAGATCGTAACACTGGTGAACTTAGTACGTCCAATTAGGACAAAGACATCCCCTCATAGAAGAAAGCTCTACCACGCTCGCACAAACTAAGTCTCATTACTCTACTAGCCCACATCTGACCATTCTTAGTCCGATTGCCTTTCTCCTGCCGGAAATAAAATACCGAATCTCTAGATTATGCACAGAGTAAACCTCCCTTCAAGTCATTCACTGCCCCTAAACGTAGGCAAACATCCTTCCATTATATTAATACTGCGGAACAATCATTCATAAGCATCATGGAAACTTGTGCCTAGCCCCAGAGTCCTCAGAAGTACCGCTACTGGGCTGAAACAATAAAATATCCTTGTGCAAAGCGACGATAATAATCGGATCAGCTATACCGGGAGAAACATCCCGTATCACATCTGTAGTACCATTACGGTTATTCAATACTCAATTTACAACAAGTGGTTTGCGTAACGTAAGATTGAGTAGGAATGAATTAAAGGCATACACCTCCAAGGATCAAATCGCACGATAAGGAATCAAGAAGGGAAGTACTCATAACAGTCCTGTAGCTCCCTAGGATAAGTACAAACATTTCTGTATCGATCCGCGAGACTCTATTAGACTTTCTCATGACTTCTGAGACCCTAGGAACCTAGTGCTCTGATACCATGTTGTCACGACCCAAATTCCACTAATGGTCGTGATGGCGCCGGACACCGCTGTCAGGCAAACCAACCGAATACTTGATTAAATTCCAATTTTAGTATTTTCTAAAGTCATTTATCCTTTATACATTAAATAACAAATAATGAACTTTAAAGAAATAACCATGAAGTCTTTGGCAAACTTAATATTGAACAATCCTATAACCATCCCTGAACCCGGTGTTACAAGTGTACGAGCAATTTCTAAGAAATAATATAATATAACAACTATCCGAAATACAATATTGGATAGAAAATAAATACAGATAACTGAAAGAGACTCTGCTGGTTGCGGGTCGCCTCGAGAAATGCAGCTCGCCTAAGTCTCCGTATCAACCATGTTGCTACGTCTAGTAGGCCACTAGAGTTACATATACCTGTGCAACAAAAATGCACAGAAGTGTAGTATGAGTACGAAATAACGTGTACTCAATGAGTATCTCGTCTAATCTTGAAGAAGTAGAGACGAGATGGTCGACTTCGACACTTACTAGTGGTCCAATAATGATATATCAATAATATGTTAAATCATGAATTTTTATAAACATGATTATAATTCGATAGGTTGAAGCAAATAAACAATTCTTCCTTTTATAGGAAATTTCCAAATTCCATTTGATTATTTATATAATAATTCACAAGCCGAAAAGAGGCTATAACAACTTCAATAAGTTTCAAGGCAAGCAATACAGCCATGCGCAAATCATGCCGAGGCGTACAACTCACTCCGATAGAAAATAAATTGTGCACTGCCAAGTGTCGAACAACGCGAACCATAGATGCATCTATTACCCCGCTCGCGAATCATACATTCGAAACGGTCAAATATAAATAAACATAACAATCAGTCAATCAAGAATTACTAGGGAACAATTACCCCAAGAAAATCCAATTCTCTTTTAAAAATTCAAGAAAATGAAGTTTAATCTTTTTAGAAATTCATTTGCTAATTCAATATGATTTAAGCAAATCAAATGTCAGTTGTTTACAAATAATCCAAGAATAGCATGCTTTTGGGTCCTAAACTACCCGGACAATAGCATAATAGTAGCTACGCACGGACTCTCATCACCTCGTGCGTACGTAGCCCCCACAAATAGGAGCAAATATCCAATTAATTCACCTATGGGGACTATTCCCTCTTACAAGGTTAGAAAGGAGACTCACCTTGCTCCGAAGCCTATATTCCGATTCAAGAACGCGCTCAAACCTCCAATTCGGAGCCGAGCGATATAAAACTATTCAAATAGGGTAAGAACTAGTCAGTACATGCTCAAAAGTTCATATTCTAATTATTAAATCAATTTCCCAATCCTAAATGCAAGGTTCCAAAATTCACCCTCGGGCCCACGTGCCCGGATTCCGAAAATATTTGAAGAAAGTCATTACCCATAACCTAAGGATCAAGAATATATGATTTTTACTCTATTCTATAACAAATTTCGTGGTTAAATCTTGTTTTTACCAGATTCTAGATTTTTCATCTAAAACCCTTGATTTTCCCCTAATTTTCCCATGTTAATCTACCCATAATCTATGCATTTAACTCATGTTGTGTAGAAATTACTTACCTCAAAGTGCTAGGTGAAGATCCTCTTCCAAAAGCTCCAAAAATCACCTAAGAGGATGAAGAAAATGAGCGAAATGGTCTAAGTCTCGAAATTAATAGCTGGACACATGCCTCTGATGTCGCATTTGTGACACAAGGTTTGCAAATGCGAGGGTCGCAATTGTGACAAAAACCTCACAATGCGAAGCCTACTCCCCTCCAGCCATTGTCGCATTTGCGACAAAAATATCGTAAATGCGAGCTTTGCAAAAGCGAAGACTCCATCGCAAATGCGACCCCTGACTAATTTGGCCTATTTCGCAAATGCGATAAGGGTTTCGCAAATGCGAACCCTTCAGGCCTCGCAAAAGCGACCCAATCATCGCAAATGCGAACAATCCCCCAGCTGCCTGATGAATATAAAATATTTACTTATTATATATTATTAATATTCTACTTTAAATAATATACTTAAATTATATTTCTAATTTTCCCTCTTTCTAACTATTTTTTGCAGAAAAAAGAAAAAGAAAAAGAAAAAGATTATAAATAACAGAAAAAATGCTCGATGAAAGTCTGCTATGACAAGCACAAGAATTGAAATGGGAAACAGAAGCCTATAATTGAAGTTCAGACACATCCAAGCTCCTATCTTGGACACGTCCAAATTCATATACTTAAAAGTGTCCAATATCACGTATCCAAGATCATGTCTTCCAAATACAAGATCATGTCTTGGACATGTCCAAGCTCATATCCTTATAAGTGTCCAAGATCACATATCCAAGATCATGTATTCCAAATCCAAGATTAGGGGTGTTCATGGTTCGGTTTGGATTGGTTTTTCCCTAAAAAGAAACCAAACCAAGTAAGTCGGTTTTTCAAATATTAGAACCAAACCAAACCAATTAAGTCGGTTTTTTATCGATTCGGTTTACATCGGTTTTTTGGATTTTTCGGTTATTTGTCAGTTTTTTCTTAAATACAAGACATACTCTACCAAAAACACATTTTGGCGACCACATTTTCAACGTAACACTATCACATCAATTGACCTTTGAGAAATCTATTATTTACCAAGATATATTGATGATAATTGAATCAAATAGTGATGAATAATTTAAGAACTCAATTAAAAATAGATTATTTTTAACATGAAATAGATTACTATACTTAACAAAAGAAAATTACCAATTAAACTAGAATGTAAAGGTAAAGAACTGTACTAAAAGTGCAAATGATTAATATTTACTATAAAAATATTAAAACTTGTATAAAAGTATACTTATATATATATTGGTGTAATAATAAATTTAAAATAGCTATTCCTATATTCGGTTTGGTTCTGTTTTTTTTGAATTAAAACCAAAACCAAACCAAATTTGATCGGTTTTTTAAATTTCAAAACCAAAACCAAACCAAACCAAAAAGTATCGGTTTTTTTGCTCGGTTTGGTTTGGTTTTCGGTTTGGTTCTGGTTTTCGGATTTTTATGAACACCCCTATCAAAGATCATGTCTTCAGACGCGTCAAAGTTCACTCCTCGGAGACATCCAAACTCATTTCTTGGACATGTCTAATAATTTAATGCTTGCAAGATTTGTTACAAATAGAATGCAATTTGGCATCGGAAGGAGAAAAAAGAAGATCTACTTTTATCTAAACTTCGATTTTAATTTCTTTCTTTAACTACTTTATTTTTTTCTTGTTAGTTTTTGAATTTTCTAAGAGTATTGGAAATATTCTAGAATTTCTTTTTGTTGTGAGATTTAAATACTCCATAATGGAGTAATCTCTTTTATTGGGATCTTTTATTGGGATAGTTGATGAAGATTGATATATATTTTTATAGTATTATTTCGATTTTAATACATCCTTGGCTTGAAATTTTCATTGTATAATTCATACTTTGCTGAAATAATAGTTTCTATGTAATCATTACTATCACTTCTATATATATTTAAGTTATTCTTATATTAATTTTGTAAAACTCTTATTTCAAATCTGTATCTTGTTTGTCTCAATTTTAATTCTCACGGAGGAATTGTTGTTGGTAAGATTACTGATTTTTAGTAAAAATATTCTCACGAAGTTTTTACTACCTTTTAGCACAATTCAAGTAAGAAAATATTTCGGTTTGATTGTCACTAGTTTTAACTTAATTAATTACATAACCTCACGGAGTGCTATGAATTGACTTTTTCTTAGTGAGCAAATATAATTGTATAAACAATAAGCAATAAGCAATTATTCTTTAGAGAAATACATGTAGAAATTGAGATTTTATTATAATAATATTATCAAGTGAATTCAACAATTCCCAACTCGATTTAAATTATAAATCTTTCGAAAATTGTTTGATTTGCTTTAACTAATTAACAAGCTTTGAAACTCACCTTTCATAAATTTGGTTCTCTCAACTATAGTAGTAAAAATATTAAAAGTTTGTAGCCTAGATTAACCAATCTATGTGGGACGATATCATAAACTATACTAGAATTTGACTGAGTATGAGCAGAAAAATCCTATGCATATTGGTCTCGTCATTGCCCAAGTTTGCAAATGCGAACAGAACCTCGCAATTGCGACCAATACATTGCAATTCCGATCATACCAACTGTAACGATCCGACCGGTAGTTTTGAGCCCTAGCATGTTGTTCAGTAATCTGAAGCCATGAGCAGCTTCATTTCAGGAATTGTGACTTGTACGTGTGGTCAAAATTGAATTTCGGGAAGTCCAGAGTTGATTTGGAAGGAGAATTCTTGTTTAGGAAGCTTACAGTTGAAATAATGAACTAGGATTAGAATTTTGAGTAAACGACCTCGGAATCGGGATCTGAAGGTTTCAGCAGGTTCGTATGATGATTTCGGACATGGGCGTATGCCCGGTTCGGGTTTTGGATAGCCCAGGAGTGTTTTGGCGCATATTGAGGAAGTTAGCATTTTTAGAAGAAATTTCATAAGTTTGGCTTGAAATGCATTTCAGTGTTATCGATGTCCATTTAAGATTTCGGGACTGCGAGTAGCTCCGTGTGGTGATTCTGGGGCGCGATCGGAAGGGAATTCAGAGGTCCGTAGGTCATTTTGAAGTCATTTGGCTAAAGATAGAAAATTGAAGGTTTTGCGGAGTTTGACTGGAAGTGTACTTTTTGATATCCGGGTTGCAATCCGATTCCAAAAGCTGGAGTAGGTCCGTAATGTCTAATATGACTTGTGCGCAAAATTTGAGGTCAATCGGACGTGATTTGATAGGTTTAAACATTGAAAGTAAAAGTTTGAAATTCTAAAGTTCATAAAGCTTGGTTTGGAGGTCGATTCATGGTTTTAGCATTGTTTGATGTGATTTAAGGCCTCGAGCAAGTCCGTAACGTGTTTTGGGACTGGTTGGTGTGATTTGTTAGGGTCCCGAGGGCCTCGGCTGGATTCCGGGTGGTTAACGGATCAAAAATGGGATTTTGGAAGGCTGAGGTTTGTTGGATGCTGTCATAACCGCATCTGCGGTTTTTGGACGACAGATGCGGGGCCGCAGATGCGGTACTTCAACCGCATAAGCGGTTTGAGGCTAGAAGAGAAGGGACCACAGATGCGGTCATATTTCCGCAGATGCGGGGCCGCACATGCGGTAAAGGGGTCGCAGAAGCGGAAGATGGGCATCTGGAGAGGACTGCAGATGCGGTCAATGTTCTGCAGAAGCGGGACCGCATCTGCGGAAGTTTGTGTCGCAGAAGCAAAAAGAGGAGGACTAGGGAGGACTGCATATGCGACATTTTAACCTCACCTACGGAACCACAAAAACAGTCAAGGGACCGCAAGTGCGGAAATCGCTGAGGCAGTGAGGTCTTTTAAAATTTGGGGTTGGGTTCATTTCAACCCCATTTTCTTCCATTGGAGCCGATGGGGAGCAACTTTGAGGTGACATTTCCGTCACTCGTCATGAGGTAAGTAATTTATGCTAGCTTTGAGTTAAATACAAAGTTTATACATGAATTTAGGCAAGGAAATTATGGAAAAATTAAGGTTTTGGTGGAAAACCTAGAAATTTACATTTCTTGGAATTTGACCACGATATTGAGTATGGAATTTAGTGGAAATTATATATTTGAGTTCCTAAGGTCATGGGTAATCTTTATCTTCGAAAAATTTCGGATTCCGGGCATGTGGGCTCGAGGGCGTTTTGGTCAACTTTTCGATCGGAGTTAGGAATTTCTATAAATTAGATTGTAATGAATATTTGAGCATATATTAGTGGACTTGCATAACTGTTGGCTAGTTTTGGAGCGTGGTGCATCAATTAGAGGCTTCGGAAGGGCGTGGAATGCCGGTTATGGATCTTCGGAGCGAGGTGAGTCTCCTTTCTAACCTTGTAAGAGGGAATTGTCCCCATAAGTGAAATAATTGATTATGTGCTCCTATTTGCGGGGGCTGTGTACGCATGAGGTGACAAGAGTCCATGCATAGCTACTATTATGCTATTGTCTGGGTAGCTAGGACCCAAAAGCATGTTACACTTGGATTATTTATGAACCCATTGATAGCTTGAATTTCTTAAATCACATTGAATTAGTAAGTGAATTTCTAAAAGGATTAAAATTCATTTCTTAAAAATTGTTAAAGGAGAATTGGTTTTATTTGGATAAATATTCCCCGATAAGTTCTTAATTGACTGATTGAGCATGTATCCTTATGTGTACCTGCGTCGCATGCATGATTCGCGATCAGGGTATGTGTTTATTTATGGAACGGGCCAAACGCCTTTGGCAGATTAAATAGATGCATCTATAGGCGCGCCGTCGACCCTCAGCAAGTGCACATTTTATTTCTGTTGGAGCGGGCCGTCGACCTCGACATGATTTGTGCATGATATATTGGCGCTTGATAATTTTTAACTGTGATATTGCCCTTCGTGGCTTGATTTATATTGATAAGATAATGAAAAGTAAACCTTGAAATACCTTATTATTTGTTGATGGCATTTTGCCTATTTTCCGGCTTTGTGAGTTAGAACTGCTGTATAAAATCCCTGATTTCCTCACACTTTTAGTATATTGCTATTAGACCACTAGTAAGTGTCGAAGTTGACCATCTCGTCTCTACTTGTTCGATATTAGTCGGGATACTCATTGAGTACACGTTGTTTACGTACTCATACTACACTCCTGTGCATTTTTATTGCACAAGTATATGTATCTCTAGCAGTCTACTGAGCATAGCAACACAGATGAATCTGGATTAGGTGAGCTGCATTATTCGAGACGGATACAGCTAGAGCAGTCCCTTCTAGTAAACTTTATTTACTTCCTGTCCACTGTATTCCGGATGAATGTTGTATTTTATTTTATTGTTAGTAGATGCTCATGCACTTGTGTCACCGGGTTCTGGGATGGTTTGAAGTATTGTATTAACTGCTTATCATTTAAATTTTATTTGAGACTATATTCTTTAAAATTGCTAAATTTTAAGGAAAATCCTAGATTTCAAAAGTATTAAAACGAGATTTTGATTAAGTAATTTGGTTGGCTTGCCTGGCAGCAGTGTCTCGCACCACCACGACCCTTAGTGGATTTTGGGTCGTGACAATATGGTTTCATAGCACTAGGTTCCTGTAACGACCCAACCGGTCGTTTTGAGATCCGGCACGTCATTCAGCAGTTTGAGGCCATGAGCAGCTTCATCTCAGGTATATTGACTTTGTGTGTATGGTCATAATTAAAATTCAGGAAGTTTGGAGTCAAATCTAAATGGAAGTTCCTATTTTGAAAGCTTAAAGTTGAAGAAATAAACTAGGATTGGAATTTTGAGTAAATGACCTCGAAATTGGAATCCGAAGGTTCCAGCAGGTTCGTACGATGATTTCGGACTTGGGCGTATGCTCAGATCGGGTTTTGGATAACCGGGGAGCGTTTTGGCGACTATTGTGGAATATAGCATTTTAGAAGAAATTGCATCAATTTGGCTTAAAATGCATTTCAGTGTTATTGATGTCCGTTTGGGATTCTGAGAATGGAAGTAGCTCCGTATGGTGATTTTAGATTTGGGAGCGCGATCGGCAGTGAATTCGGAGGTTCGTAGGTCATTTTGGAGCCGTTTGGCCAAAGATAGAAATTTGAAGGTTTTTGAGAAAATTTGACCGGAAGTGGAAATTTTGATATCGGGCTCGAAATGCGAATTTTATGGTTTGGATAGCTTCGTTAGGTGATTTGGGACTTAGGAGTGTGTCCGGAATATTTTCGTGATGACCGATGCAGAATTAAGCTTGAATTGGCAAAGTTAGTATTTTGGCGAATTCCGGTTGATCGGTGAGATTTTGATCCGAGGGTCAGAATGGAATTCCGAAAGTTTCTGTAGCTTAGTTATGTCATTTTGGACTTGTGTGCAAAATTTCAAGTCAATCGGACTTGATTTGATAGGTTTCGGCATCGAAAATAGAAGTTGGAAACTTCAAAGTTCATCAAGCTTGGATTGGAGGTTGATTCATGATTTTACCATTGTTTGATGTGATTTGAGGCCTCGAACAAGTCCGTAATATGTTTTGGGACTGGTTGGTGTGATTGGTCGGGGTCCCGGGGGCCTCGGGTGTGTTTCGGGTTGTGATTACGCTCTTATTTGATATTTCAACGTCATTTCTTTGGACATAAAGGGGTACCGTATTAAGAAAATGAGCTCCAAATTCAGTAAACCATTGTATTCGTATCGAAATTACGGAGCCATAGGAAAAAGAATCATCGAATTTGGACATCGTATGAGGAAGTTATGCTCATTTTTGTGTCGGGAAAAATTGCTGCTTCTGGTATGCTCGCAATTGCGAACAAAGTATGGGAATTGCGAACCCTGTAAGCTTCGCAAATGCGAAGAAAAAGGCTGGGAAATGCGAAAACACTGTAGCAAGCTGGGAAATGCGAAAACACTGTAGCTTCGCAATTGCGAAGAAATTTCTGGGAATTGCGACTTCTGCGTCTGGGCAGTGTCTTTTTAGTCCGAGTTTTTGGCTTATTTCCCTCATTTCCCACTTAGCCTTGGACGATTTTTGAGAGCATTTGAGGAGGGATTCCATAATCATCAAAGAGGTAAGTAATTTCTTCACATCATAAGTTAATTACATAGATTATGAGTAGATTTAACATGTTAAATTAAGGAAAATCAAGGGTTTTAGATGAAAAACCTAGAACTTGGTGAAAATAAGTTTTAACCACGAATTGGAGCGTGGAACTAGGAGTAAATTATATATTTGAGTTTCTAAGGTTATGGGTAACCTTTTTCTTCGAGAAATTTTGGATTTCGGGCACGTGGTCCCGAGGGTATTTTGGTCATTTTATATAATTTCGCGTATTAGCTTAGAATTTAATTGCAGAATAAATTGCTTGAATATTTATTCACAATATGAAATTGGTTTGAATAGATTTGGGCCACTCAGAGTTGGATACTCGTGGCAAGGGCATCGCTCCCTAGT
>MU732508.1:0-68773 GCA_026770625.1 Nicotiana glauca
GGTAAAAGTTAAAATTTTTACATAAGTTAAAGTCTCTTAAAAAATCAGATAAATAAGCCAAATATGTTAATTGAGCGACCGTGCTAGAACCACAGAACTCGGGAATGCCTAATACCTTCTCCTGGGTTAATAGAATTCCTTATCCGGATTGCTGGTTCGTAGACTGTAATATAGAGTCAAACCTTTCCTCGATTCGGGATTCAACCGGTGACTTGGGACACCATAAATCTCCCAAGTGGCGACTCTAAATTAAATAAATAAATCCCGTTTCGATTGTCCTTTAATTGAAAAAAAACTCCTTTACCACGCCCTTCGCGGGGTGCGGTAGCGCCGAAAGGAGGTGTGACAACAAATTAGGCTCTCAGACTCATAATGATGATTCAATACAACATTGTTGCGGTGCGTAGCCCGATCCTATAGTTTCTTTAAAATAAAGGCCCTCAACCTCACTCTATCAAAAATCTCTCAAGCCACTTACGCAACAGTAAAACATGATGCTCATCCCAAAATATCATTTAAATTATCAAAAATGAGTGAATATGGTTGAGTTGTGAAAATAGTAGAATACAGCATGACTGAGTACAAATACAAAGTCAAAATAGTGAGGAATAGTATAAAAAAACCCTAAGGGTCCAAAACAGTTATCATTCAGCCCAAAACGTGGTAATAATTTCCAACACACAATGATATCAACAAGTTTTAATCAAATACATGACTCAAAAGTCATACGGTACGGACTAAGTCACAATTCCTAATGGTGCACAACCCCACGCTCGTCATCTAGCATGTGTGTCACCTCAAAGTAGCACAATGATGTGAAATTCGGGGTTCCATACCCTTACGACAGCATTTACAATCATTACTTACCTCTATCCGGTCCAAAATCTAGCCCGCGATGCCTTTGCCTCTTGAATCGGCCTTCAGATGCTCCAAATCTATCCAAAACATAGTTATAACATCCAACTATTCTAAGGGAACAAAGCCCACTCGAAAATGACCAATGTACATAAAAAATCTCAAAATTGGCAAAACCCGACCCCCGAGCCAACGTCTCGAATTCTGACAAAAATCACAAAACTAGAATCCTCACACTCTCACAAGTTCATACTGTTGACGCACCCTTTTTCTCGCGAAATTGGGTTTATGACATTTTGGGAAGACGACTCTATTCCCGTTTGGGATTTGGGTTTTTGGATTTGAAGAGTCGCCGCCTAATGATTAAGTGCATTAGGACACTAAGGGTTTTGAGTTGGAAAACCAGAGCTCGGATAAGGGCTAGAAATTATCTCAAGGGGAAGGTGTTAGGCACCCCTCAAGATCCACTACTGTGGTTCCCGGCCATGTTACAATTATGACTTTACAAATAAGCAATTAGGGCTCAAATAAAGGGGGTTGCACACAAGTTTAAAACTCATTTGAGAAAAGATAAGGCAGAATTCTTTGAAAAAGGATTCAAATAACTTATCGAGAAACAAATAGAAAAAAACACATAAACGGAGGGGAGTCCTAGGTTTGTAAAATACATGGATCATCCACACTACATCGGTAGCCAATCGGATGCATGGTGTTATCGCATGATCATCATCTCCATGTCTACCCTTCCCACCATGTTAAGGTATTAAGCGCTAAATGGTATCGTTACTTATTGCATGGTATTACCCGTCCCAATCCTATCAGTCCCGGGGGCATATAGGACTACTAATCCTAAAGGGAAGAGAGTTGGGGGAATTTAGAGAGTTTCAAAGGATAAAATTCTAAGGCGACATTCAAAACATATACAGCAAATTTGGGAGAGCAAGTAAGAAGATATGGCTCAAATAAACCTCCTAAAATTGAATAGAAGTGTGTATTTTAGAATGCCTTACACATACTAATTTGGTCTTAATTAAATTACGGTGTACGATAGGTTGATTTACCATATATTTCCCAGCCAGGGAGTCCAAATTAGCCCTGCTTAGATGTAGTTGTCGAAGACTGACATAGTTTATTAATTACCTAAGTATTTGCCTATGTGTTAAACGGGACCTATAGGCATGATATATATTAATTCAAAGACGGGGGGAATAAACTGATTGCAGAGAAGGAATTGTTAGTCACAAGATCATAAGTTCTGCGAGTGTTAGACAAATTACCACTGATTTTAGTCTTGGGAGCGACCGACGATTCTGGTTTAGTTGATAGTTCCTATAAGCATGCTTTCTAGGCATTACTGACTTTTTATCGCTGTTATTGTCATGCAGAGATCGTATAGGCAGGTCATCTATATGCAATTGGTTATTTAACTCTTATAAGCAGATTTGCCTAGTGATAGATGCATATGAAAAATGCAGAAAGTCCTATAGGCATATTATCTGCATGGTATGCAGAGTTTCAGTAACGACTTATGGACATGGTATTTATACAAAGTGCAAGAAACCTATGAGAGTGATATCTATATGAGATGCACAGTTTTGAAAGTAGTAATTCCTATAAATATGATATCTATATGAGATGCAGAATTTTGAAAGTAATAATTCCTAAAACATGGTATGTACATGAGATGTAGAATTTTGAAAGTGGTAATTCCTATAAACATGATATCTATATGAGATGCAGAATTTTGAAAGTAGCAATTTCTAAAACATGGTATCTACCCCTTTGCATACATTCAATCCCATCCCTTTCACTATCCACCCCAGTAGTAATTACAAAATTATTACAGACCAATTGAATTAGAAAGAAAGCAAAATTACATCAGTGATTACATCTACGTCTAATCAGCCTAATCCAGACTCAAAGTCTAATAATATGAGATAAACCAACTTCCAGGATCGAATTTGTTAAAGCCTTTATCTTATTTGGGATGTGTCAAAGTTCCAAGGAGCTTCAAGAACTCCGCGCAATGCTTGCACCCCAAATATCAATGCAGAATTAGATTATAGTACAGTGTGGAAGAGCCAGCCCTCAAATGTCCAAGTTCAGAGGGAACTCGAGGTCCCAAGGCAAGGCTCATAAGAGAGGGCAGAACATAGAGGCTAGGAGTAAGTGCAAGTGCAGTAGGGGGAAATGGAAAGTTGGTGGTCATGCCAAGCATTTTTGGGATGCTGGCACACCCCTGACCAGCTTGTCAGTTGTAACTTGGGGAGTTAGGACCTATTGAAGGTCAGGTTTAGCCTTGGACAGCAACTGGGATGCTGCCAGGCTACACCTTAACTCAGCATACATAGGGGAGTGGGGATATGGGGTTCATAACAAGCAGGATTTAGGAAAGCAATATGCAAGGGCATACCCAGCAATGGGACATACTGGCACACTTTTTAGCCTACTTAGGGGGGTTAGAACTCAATTCATGAGCATCAATTCTTGTTGCCATGTCCAGAATCCCCACTTAAAAATATATAGGGGTAAATGGGATGGGGAACTAGTGTTTACAAGAAAGTAAAGCAAGCAGTAGCACATAAGCATTTTCAATGTCAAATTTTATAGAAGGTAGGAATAGGCGAAAAGACTGTAAATAAACACATTGGGGTGATTCTGGGAATTGAATCAGGACATACCAGTTTTTAAAAAGAGATAAGCAAAGAAAGCAGTAATATTGTGAAAGCCAAAGTGCAAAGTTGTGAGGATTATAAGCATGAAGTCTGAAGTGTATTCAGTGTGTTGTGAAAAGAAAGGGTCGGGTATTTATAGTGTGAAAGCCATGAGAAATAAGGTAAGAAAATAATTGAAGTTTGATTTTCAATCAGTCACATAAGACTCCCTTTAGTTAAGGGATTCAAGTTCAAACGGGTATAAAACCAACTAAGGAAAGAAATTAATCAAACTATTTGTTCAAAACATGCAATTGAGGGCAAATACATAAAGGTTATTTTAAGGAAAAGGTTTTCTGAAAGCATACGGTTGTATAATTAAGGAAAGAGAATCAATTGACAACCAAGAAATCACAAGTCCAAATATTTGGTGTGAAGAAAAAGGTTTTAATTAAGGAAAATCAATACCAATCAATTAAAACCCCAAAATGTTTCTGATTCAATTACCAATGGAAATACTTTTAAAGAAAGATTTCACACACATATAAAAGCGCACAGGCATGCCTAAACATAAAGAATTTCTCCATGACCTTATTAAATTAGTAGAAAGAATCGAATGCAGAGATGGAGAGGCGAGTAGTAAAAAAGAATAGGCTTAGTGGCTGCTCCCAGAAGCTCATACAAACAAGTAGAAGGATCAAAGCAAACAGAGTGAGGAAACTAGTTTCGAAGCATGGTGAGGGAACAGCTGATAGTAGAAGAAATAGTAGAACAAATACATGCTTATAGAGGATGAAGATAGCAAAACATGGAAAAAATCATAGTGTAGAAAACACAGCAAAAGAACATTCAATCACGGAGTATGAAACTCAATAGAAGAACACATAATAGAGCAAGTATAAGAATATAGTAAAAAGTGAGGGAGAATATGATTCAGGAACACAATAAGAGAAACAATACAAATAATAAAGAAAGCAAAAATCATAAAAACACTTGAATACTTTCCAGAAACCCTAAATTGGAAAAAAAGGGTTTCGAAAGCAATTTTCAAAGGAAAACTTAAGGGAAATCGTTTAAAAATTCACGCATAGCATAGATACATAACAAATCTAAAAAGAATCAGAGAAGAACCTCGAATAGTTAGGGTTTCAAAATAACCCTAGAGTGAGAAAGGCTTTAAAAAGACCCGATCAAAGTCAAATAAAGTCGGGACCAGACTCAGGAGACTAGAATATTCCGGAGCAAGGCCGGAGATGGACGAAAATGGCTGGAAACCTCGAGTCGGCGAAGATCTGAGTGAAAACCCTCAAAGCATGTCCTCGATCCTTCAAGCATCAGGCTCATAGGAGTAGTAGGAGATGAGTATGAGGTTTCCATGGACTGAGAAGCCATGGATTCCGGTGAGAATCGAAGGGATTAAGGTTAGTTTGGGTGGCGGCAGCTAGGGTTTGAACGAGGTCGCAGAGAGGATTGGAGAGGAAGGGGATTCAAGGGCAGTGGGTTAGGGGAAATGATTTAGGGTTGAGGGTGTTGGTGGGTTAACAAGGAAAGGGTGTGTGTGAGCCGCTGATCTGTTAGATCAATGGCTGGGATTAAAAAAAGGCCTGGGCGGGTTATTTTAGTGGGTCAGGGGCGGGTAATTTATGAATTGGGTCAGGTTTAAATCAAAAATAAGGCTGGGAAATTTGGCGTTTGATTTTGGCTAAAATTGAAATGGTAATGGGATATATATTAAATATCCAGTTTCTCTCTTTTTAATTTAATTAAAATGGTTAAAATGATTTTAAAAATAAATTGAGAGAACTGAATTAGTTAATAATATATAAATGTTAATCTAAAAATACTAGAAATAATTTTATAATTGTAAAACATTATTAATTGTAATATAGACTATAATTGCAATTTTATGCAATTTAGCCTAAAAATGTCAAATAAATTTATAAAAAATATGCAAAATTACCTTAATTATATTGTGGTATAAATATGAAGATGGAAATAAATTACTCACCAAAATGATAGTTTTTTGGGAATAATTATTGAATTTTGTACTGCTAAAATAAATAGTAAAATGAGCTTAAAAGCTTTTAAAAATTGGGTAAAATATCCAAATTCTTGGGCATGCTTATATATGCATGTACATGTTATTTTGAGAATATTCTGAGTATAAAAAATATGAAGTGAAAAATTGGGTATCAACAGCCGCCCCTCTTTACCCGAGAAGGATGAAAGAGTTGTTGGGCAAAGATGTGATGACCAATTTTGACCGAAAGAAATGGTATGAAAAGGTTTTGACCGAGCTCTGGCTCCTGAGCTACCTACATATCCCTGGTATTACAAGAATCAGGTCACATGTAGTTCGGGATCTGCCTGCAAAACATGCCGATGGAGATTTTTAAAGACAGACGCAATATTTAGGTTGGGAAGGATGGTCAGGGGTTGATAGGCTACGGGAACTGGAGCGGGACCGCTCCTGCTGGGAAGGCTATTGCTAGCCGGTGTACCTGCAAAGGAGCAATACGAACATATCGTGCATAAAACTAAATGTGATGCAAGTTCCCGTTGGACCATGAATGTTGTCTTCGGACGGGTAGGATGACGTCCTCAGACCATGAAGTCCTGGGCCATGAAGCGTACAATAGAGGATTCGTAGGCTATGAAATGATGTTCATGGGCTATGATAATGGTGCCTCTGAACCATGATGCCTTTGAATAATGATGTGCAAAAGATAAAAGCGGGGTCCTCAGGCCATGGCATGGCGTTCTCAGGCTATGAAAATGGTGCCTCTGAACCATGATGCCTTTGAATAATGATGTGCAAAAGATAAAAGCGGGGTCCTCAGGCCATGGCATGGCGTTCTCAGGCTATGAAAATGGTGCCTCTGAACAATGATGCTTTTGGACAGTTTGGCGATGTTTCAGTCGATGTAAAGCATAAATATAAATGATGATATTTCAGCCGACGTAGAAAGACAAAATTTGCAATGTTTTAACCATGCAAAGCTTTAAATGAAATTGGCAATATTTTAGCCAATGTAAAGGATTTAAATAAAGTTGGCGATCTTTTAGCCGATGCAAGACTTTGAAATAATGGCGATATTTCATTCGATGCAAGATTTAAATGAAGTCGGCGATCTTTCAGTCGGGGCAAAGATTTAAATAAAGATGGCAATCTTTCAGCCGATGCAAAGACTTAAATAAAATTGGCGATATTTCAGCCATGCAAGATTTAAATAAAGTTGGCGATCTTTCAGGTGATGCAAGACTTTAAAATAATGGCAATATTTCATCCATGCAGATGTAAATAAGAGGTGGCGATATTTCAGCCATGCAGATGGAGGTAGAGTTTAACCTCGAAAGGCAGAAAAACAGCCTTATGCAGTGCAGAGAAATGCGGGATGGAGGTAGTGCTTAACCTCGGAAGATAGAAAAGTAGCCTTATGTAGTGCAGAGAAATACAGGATGGAGGTAGAGCTTAACCTCAGAAGGCAAAAAAGTAGCCTTATGCAGTGCAGGGAAATGCAGGATGGAGGTAGAGCTTAACCTTGGAAGGCAGAAAGTAGCGTTATTCAATGCAAGAAAATACAGATGGAGACAACGCTTAGTCTCGGAAGGCATAAAGGTATCCTTATGCAATGTATGAGAATACAGATGGAGACAACACTTAGTCTCGGAAGGCAGAAAGTTAGCCTTATGCAATGCAGGAAAATGCAGATGGAGACAACGCTTAGTCTCGGAAGGCAGAAAGGTAACCTTAGGAAGTGTAGGAAAATGCAGATGGAGACAATGCTTAGTCTCGAAAGGCAGAAAGGTAGCCTTATGCAATGCGTGAAATAAAGGTGAAGATTAACAAAATTTCTCAGCTGAGAGACGATAGTTGATAGTTGATTGTCATTGTGGTTACTGGGGATGTCGTGTGCGAATAACACTAGTAAGTGAGCAATGATCCTGAGAGTTGTACTCCTGCAATATATGAATATGTAACCGTATTTGACAGTTATATGTCTTGGGGTGCCTGAATTCAAACAAAAATCATAAGTTTTGTCAAGGGGGAAGGTTAGTTCGTCTTCATGTGGCCCCCGCTCGTCCTACTCGATTCTTGTTTTGGTTGGGGTAGCGTTGCCGAATAAACCAATTTGATAGTAACCATGCACGATTTTAAAATATGATATAAATACATAATAAAAAATATGATTTTCTTTTAGATAAACCGACTATTGCGATGCGGTTTAAGACATTGCAACCTTTTTTACTCTAGAATTTTGAGGGTCCTCCTCAAAATTCTACCCCAGTTTACTGGGCTAGGGTATCTGACAGCTGCGTGTGATGAATGGCCTAAAGTCAACTACGGAATTTTAAGGGTCCTCCTCAAAATTCTACCCCAATTTACTGGGCTGGTGCCTCTTACGGCTGCGTGCGATGAATGTATGAAAGTCAACTTCATAATTTTGAGGGTCCTCCTCAAAATTCTAACCCATTTTCCAATATCGGGGGGAAAATGAAAATTTTATTGAATTGTGACCGAACCCATAGGGCTGTCTACGTATCCCTTCTTAAACGGGAATCAGGTCAGGCGTAGTTCAAAATACATCATACAAAAGTTATTATGATTACACATAATAACTGTCACACCTCCTTTTGGCGCTACCCCACCCCGCGAAGGGCGTGGTGGAAGGGAGTTTTTCCAATTAAGGGACAATCGAAACGGGATTTATTATTAAGATCTAGAGTCGCCACTTGAAAGGTTTATGGTGTCCCAAGTCACCGGTTTGAATCCCGAATCGAGGAAAAAGTTGACTCTATATTACAGTCCGCGAACCAGAAATCCGGATAAGGAATTCTGTTAACCCGGGAGAAGGTGTTAGGCATTCCCGAGTTCTGTGGTTCTAGCGCGGTCATTCAACTGTTATATTTGGCTAAATTATCTGATTTTAATACATGTTAAACCTACGTGTGAATTTTAACTTTTAACCGCTTGTGATTATTATTATTTTTGTAAGAATTGCAACGTCATGAAAATGTACTTCGGACCACACCGTATCAGTACGCCTGTGGCCTTTAACACATTTCGACTTCGTTGAGATTTGGATTTTGGTCACATAAATGTGCACCCAAGTTTAAGAAAATAAATTATTAAAGGCGCGCCTAAAGCGACTAGCGTATCGTTATTTGGGTAAGGCTGTGAAATTTTGCTAAACGGCTCATCCCAAACTCTAAGTATTTTTAATATATATATATTTATGAGGGCCCCGCGATTTGCATTTTTTATTTGGCGAGGCTCGTCTCATTTATTTTAAAAGGGTAATCCTAAAAATGACTACATTTTTCTATTAAGTTCGTCTCTGTAATGAAAGAAGATAAGGGTCCTAATTAATTTACATGCTCCAGACTTATTCTAGGCGGGCGTTTGAAAATAACTTGTTAAAACCGAAAATGATACAATAGTGCAGTTCGTTTAACAATTTTTGGGGCCAGGCCCAGCGTCCATGGCATCGAGCTGGACCTGGGCCATGCCTATTCCGGTGTTGGTCCTACTACTTGTTTCTACACTCATTTGACATTTAAGAAGCAAAAATGAAAGTGATATCTAAGGGAACCTGTTCTTGCAAATTTATTTACGCAAGTTGTTAACTAAAAGTAATTCAAACTACTAAGCAATTTAACTTAAAGAATTGATGTTCATTTCATATAGGGTATGAACGAAACAAACTGGAGATAGCAAGACATGAATACTATATCATTAGTTCTTTTCTAATTAGCATACATAGGAATGGGGTTTACTCACGAAACTACTGCAGCTCAGTACTCAGTTGTGCATTCTAAAGTGACTACATGATTCTAGCAGATGAAATTAACTACTGTATATATACAAATTAATTCGGAATATGACTTAAAAATAAATCCTAGAGCTTCAGCTCTTCATTTGTATTTCGTGCTTCAATTCTCTGCTTTACAGGGAGTACAAATTGTGTACCTGATATTTGGAAATAAAGAAGATGGAGGATCAGCAGCAGCAGTAACACGAACAGCAATACAACACGGCAAATAATTGTAGTACACCAGCAACCAACCAGCAATTACCAACAAAACTCCGTAAACAGCAACAACAACCCAGCAACAACCAGTAAACAGCAACAAGAACCCAGCAATAACCAGTAAACAACAACAATAACCTAGCAACACTCAGCAATTTACCCAACAAAACCCAGTAAACAAACCAAAACCACTATGAAACAGTAGTATACAACCCAGGGAACAAATTGAAATCTCAGGAAAGAAATCAACCCACAGAGAACTTGAGAACAGACCAAACAGCAGTTTCCAGAAGATCTAAATAGCAAAGACCAAACCAAACGAACCAATAGAACCTTCAATTAACTTAAAACACTCAAGTGTGGAAATAGCCACAATGCAAGGCTTCGAATCGCTTCTGATTTTAAGCAATGGAACAGTGTTATTGGGTGCAGTATTGCTTGAAGACTGACTTCTAAATCTCCTAGCTAATTCTTTCAAACTCTTACAAATGATGGCCAGAAAAACTCTTAAAAAATTGATGGCTAAAAGAAACTAAAGCTGATGGTTAAGACTCCTCAAAACTTATGGTACAAGAGGTCTAAAACCGATGGTAAAAGCCCCTAAGACTGATCTTAAAGCTGTGTATATCAGCCTCCTTTTCTCTCCAGAATCTCCCCCCCCCCTAACGCCAGCATCTATTCTTATATCCAACTAACACCCTTCGGCCTATTTTAAAAATGTTTTAACTGACCAGCCCCCCATATTATTCCCCTGCTTTTCCACTTTAAATTGTCAAAGTATAGTTTTTTATTAAATAATCTTTCTGATGCCCAAGCACTAGTAAGTGTCCTGCTGTAACAGCAGGTTCCACTAGTATCAGGGTTCCGTATATCATGGGCTGCCCTAGTGGTTTAAACATGCTCAGGGTGGCAGTCCACTAAGCCTTGGTATTTCTGTCTAAGTTTAATACAACTACAACTAATTCAAAATCCTAAATTCAAACCTAGACAATACAGATTCTCATTCAAACAGTGATTTTGGATGGAATTTTAATCAGTATTCAACACTATGGCCCTATGGTTCTCAACAAATAACATGTATGACTGATCGACGATATTTGTTTAATCGATTATAACACATATAATTGATAACAAAAATCGACCTATGAATCACTGATTCATAGTTTCCAGGCAGAATCGCGAAGATACGAAACTAACTATTCAACGATGCTAATCGAAGCGAATATGTATCTTATGGCACATATACTCAACAGACAATCAGAAACCATGAGCGACCAAATAAAAGGTCTAAAGGAGAAGAAATAGAGAATTTTAATAAGAAAATAAGAAGAAGGTAAAATATTACCAAATAAACACATAAAATAGAATAAAGAAAGAAATAAATAAAAGAAATACCTCGAGTGAAATCAAAAATCTGAAAAGACCTGGGCCAACTTGGATTTGAAAAATTTTGAGGCCAAACGGACCTTAATCAGGGTGTTCTCAGTTGAAAAACACCTAGACTGAGGTCCATTGGACCTCAATCACCTATCGACTTTAACCGGAGACCTCATTTTCTGATTTCTAGGGTTCATACGGCATTTTAAGGCTCGGAGTCTTCTGGTTAGATTCGAACCAAACAAAGCTTGGTTTGGTTACGAGGGAGGTCAAAGGGGTGTCCGGTATCAATTTGGGCTAGTTTGGCGTTGATTAAGTTTCTGCTCGAATCTTCAAATTAAGATTCGAGATGTTCGGGGAAGATTCGAGGTTAATGGTTTGTGGATTTGGATTCAGGGTGGTTAAGTGGTCCTAGGGTGTTGAGATGGTGGTCATCGGCGTCGTCGCCGCCAGCTTAAAGTGGGAGGTTTTTAGGGCGGCTGCTAGGGTTCCTCGTCTCTGAAAGAGACGAGGTTTGAGAGAGATGAGGAGGGGGGTTCTGAGGGGAGCGGGGTATGGTTTGGGAATATATGGTAGGCAGGGGAATTGATCCTGGCCGTTTGATCTGATAAGATCAACGGCCTGGATTGATTACTAATATGGGAACGATGTCGTTTGGAGGTTGATGGGGCGGTCCGGGCGCGGGAACGGATCGGGTTGCTCCAAATAGGCGAGGGTGATATGATCTCAACCGTTTGATTGGGGATGGATTTACGGTTGGGATCCATTGGCACTGAAACGACGTAGCTTCATTTCCATACTACGTCATTTTAGTGGTTTCGGAGACAACTGACTTGGACCGGGTTATGGGTTGTTTGGTTCGGGCCTTCGAATTTCATCAGCTTTTGGGCATTCCAGCCCAATTTTCTCTTTTATTTTCATTCTCCTCGTTTCCTTTTAATTCCTAATTAAAACATTAAAAAATCCTAAAGAAAAATCAAATTGACTTCTAAACAATTAACACACGTAATTAAATATCGATCAAAGATAAATCATACAACTAGACTTATAAATGCTAAATGTAAAGTGTATTATTTTTGTGATTTTTATTTTGGTAAAACAAAAACAAAGAAAATTACTCCTAATAAATCCTAGGTGTAAATGCCACATTATTTATGTGTTTTATATTAATTTGAACAAATAAACACGCAAAGACAAAAGATGCAAATAATAATTAAGAAATTACCAAAATTCACAGAAAATCACACACAACACAAAATTATTTTATTTTGAATTTTTTGGGAGTAATTCTCCTATAGGGCAAAAATCACGTGCATACAATAACGCTTGACCGCATCTAAATTAATTGGCTTTGGCCAGACTTCTCCATCCATTTCTGCGAGTATAAGGGCTCCTCCCGTTACGACCTGGTGAACCATGTACGGGCCTTGCAAGTTAGGAGAGAACTTTCCTTCGGCTTCGTCTTGATACGGGAAAATTTTCTTCAACACCAGCTGTCCTGATGGAGACTGCCTCGACCTGACTCTTTTGTCGAAGGCTCCGGACATCCTGTTCTAATACAACTAACCATGACAAACTGTGTTCATTCTCTTTCCGTCTACAAGGGCTAACAACTCATAGCAACTCTTTACCTATTCTGCATCTTCAAGTTCCACTTCCTGTATAATCCTCAAGGAGGGAATCACTACCTCAGCGTGAATGACTGCCTTGGTACCATAAACCAACATATAGGGAGTCACCCCAGTTGATGTACGAACTGTGGTGCGGTATCCCAATAATGAAAATGATAGTTTTTCGTGCCATTGCTTGTGTTTCTCTATCATTTTCCTCAATATCTTCTTGATGTTCTTATTGGCCGCTTCTATAGCTCCATTTATCTGAGTTCTGCAAGCTGTAGAATTCTTGTGCTTAATCTTGAACGTCTCGCACATTTATTTCATTAGGTCACTCTTGAGATTGGAACCATTATCAGTAATGAGTGACTCCGGGATGCCGAACTGGCAAATGATACGGTCGCGAACAAAGTCTACAACAAACTTCTTGGTTACGCCCTTATATGATGCTGCTTCAAACGTGAAATAATCAACTACCTCTAGAATAAACTTGTGTCTGTTTGATGCGGCAGGCTCGATAGGTCTAATGACATCCATTCCCCAAGCAGCGAACGACCATGGTGAGCTTGTTGCATTGAGCTTATTAGGAGGCACCTTTATTATATCTGCATGTATCTAACAGTGATATCATTTTCGAACATACTGGATGTAGTCCGTCTCCATAATCATCCAAAAGTATCCTGCTCGGAGTATTTTCTTGGCTAAGATGAAACCATTTATGTGCGGGCCACAAGTCCCTGCATAAACCTCCTCCAACAACCTGGATGCTTCCTTTGCTTCGACACACCTCAGTAATCCTAAATCGAGAGTCCTCCTATACAGGATTCCTCCGCTGTGAAAGAAGTGATTGGATAACCTCCACAGTATGCGCTTCTGAGTAGTGTTTGCAAGTTCTGGGTATTCCCCTATTCTTAATGTCATGAAACCATGGTTTTCCATCTACTTCTTCCTCGACATGAGCACAATAAGTTGGTTTATCCTGGATTTTTTCCAGGATAGGATCAATGAAGTTCTTATGTGGATGTTGAATCATGGATAATAGAGTGGCCAATGCACCGGCGAAATCATTCTGGACTCTGGGGACATGCCGGAATTCTATCTTTGTAAACCTCTTCCTCAACTCCTGTACATGATGCAAGTACGGGAGTATTTTGGATTTCTTGGTTGCCCATTCTTCTCGAACCTGATGTATGAGCAAGTCGGAATCCCTGATCACTAGTAACTTCTGAACGTTCATGTCAATGGCCAGCTTGAGCCCTAAGATGCAAGCTTCGTACTCGACCATATTGTTGGTGCAAGGGAACCTGAGTTTGGCAGACACCGGATAATGCTTACATGTTTCTGATACTAAAACTGCCCCTATGCCAACTCCTTTGAAATTTGTTTCTGTATCGAAAAACATTCTCCAGCCATCATAGGATTCTGCAATGTCTTCTCCTATGAAAGAGACCTCTTCGTCAGGAAAATATAACTTTAGAGGCTCGTATTCTCCATCCGAGGGATTTTAGGCAAGATGATCTACGAGTGCCTGTCCATTGATTACCTTTTGAGTCACGTAAACAATGTCAAATTCACTCAACAGGATTTGCCACTTGGCTAGTTTGCCAGTGGGCATTGGCTTTTGAAAGATATATTGCAGCGGATCAATCCTTGAAATGAGATAAGTGGTATAGGCACAGAAATAATGCCTCAACCTCTGAGCTACCCAAGTCAGAGAACAACTGGTGCATTCTAGCAGGGAATACCAGGCCTCATACGGGGTGAACTTCTTGCTTTGATAGTATATGGCGTGCTCCTTTCTCCCTATTTCATCATGTTGTCCCAAAACACAACCGAATGCTTCATCCAGTACTGCAAGTTAGAGCAATAGTGGTCTACCCAGTTCGGGCGAAACCAGAACTAGCAGCGTTAAAAGGTATTCCTTAATTCTGTTGAAGGCTTTCTGACAATCATCAGTCCAATTAGTGGCGGCGTCCTTCTTCAACATCTTAAATATTGGCTCACAAATGACAGTGGATTGGGCTATGAACCGGCTGATGTAGTTGAGTCTCCCCAAGAAACTTATAACCTCTTTCTTGTTCTTTGGCGGTGCCAATTATTGAATGGCCCTAACCTTTGAAGGATCCAGTTCCATTCCCCGTCGACTTACGATGAACCCAAGCCGTTTTCCGGTAGGAACTCCGAATACATATTTGGCGGATTCAATTTCGAGTTGTACCTTCTCAGTCTAATGAAGTACTTCCTCAGGTCTTCCATGTGGTCAGTGGCTTTCTTGGATTTGATGATGACATCGTCTATATACATATCGATCTCTTTGCGTATCGTGTCATGGAAAATAGTCATCATGGCCCTCATGTAGGTGGCCCCAACATTCTTTAATCCAAACGGTATCATCTTGCAATAATACATCCCCCACAGTGTAATAAAGTTGTTTTCTCTGTGTCTTCTTCGTCCATCCATATCTTATGGTACCCAGCAAAACAATTGATGAATGACTGCAACTCGTGCTTGGTGCAGTGTCAATCAAGATGTGTATGTTTGGTAAGCGGAAGTCGTCTTTTGTACTGGCCCAGTTGAGCTCCCGATAGTCGACACAAACTCTGACCTTCCCATCCTTCTTTGGCACTGGAACAATATTGGCCAACCATGTTGGATACCCTACTACTATGTGGACCTTGTCTTTGACTTGTTTGGTAACTTTCTCCTTGATTTTCAAACTCATGTCTGGCTTGAACTTTCTGAGCTTCTGCTTTACCGGCGGACATGTCGGATCCATCGGCAGTTTGTGAGCTACAATAGATGTACTGAGACCGTTCATATCATCATATGACTAGGCAAATATGTCTGCATATTCTTTTAAGAACTTCGTGTACTCTTCCTTTTCTGACAGTGACAAGTGAACATTGATGTGTGTTTCCTTGACATTCTCTGTATCCCCCAAGTTGACAACCTCAGTTTCATCTAAGTTAGACTTAGGCCTATTCTCAAAGTGCTCAACCTCTTTAATGACCTTTTCTGGTATTTCATCCTCTTCAGAGTCTATATCCGTTTGTTGCGTTATCTCGACACATGTCACATTCGTCGGTTCATCAAGATAAGTAATAGTAATGATGTGTAAATAAATTAAATGATAGAGAAAACAATAAGAGTGATATTTATAAGAAACTGAAATACTTTGATAAATCCCAAAATTGTTTTGAACATCGGAGGTCTTTTCAAAATTTAAAGATAATACAGAAAGGAAATCAACTAGCAAAAAAGTAAAAGATAATGCATAGTGCTTTGTTCAACCTTGCTACCCCGAAGCCTTCCGGGCCTTACTGGTTCTGACAGACCAGTTGTTGAGGCACGCTCCACGGCTCACGGCTTATATGGAAGGACCTTCCTCCCTTTCCTCCTAAAAAATGACATGACAGGCCATATTGTCTTCTTCGAAGAACAAATTTTTCATGGCCACCAATGTTTCCTCTTCTTCTGAACCATACATGATGTCTGCTAGCTGGAAAGTCTGCTCCAAGCGGGTATCGGGTGTTCCGACGGATAGTAAGGGCCGCGCCATGGTGGCGACCAATTCCTGAATTATTTCCAAGTATAGCCATACCCTAAACCGAAGGTGGTGCCATGCTTCTTCAGTTTGATAGGCTTAGTAATTCGCTGGAGGTTCTTGCCGAGCACTTTTCCAGGTTCATACCCGCTCCAATTCAGTATACTTTCGATTTTGTTATCCCGCCACTTATCCTTGTCCATGGTTTTGACTCGCTCAATGTGATGGTAGGTTTCTCCACCTAGCTTCTTTCTTCCTCCGGTTGCTGGGATAGTCTGGTGATTGTATATGGGGTTACTACCGTCGCCACGAATAATCACCTCTTGGTGACTCCACTCGAACTTCACTGCCTGGTGCAGGGTTGATGCTACAGCCCCAACAGCGTGGATCAAAGGTCGTCCTAACAGTAAGTTGTAAGATGCAGGGATGTCTATCACTTGAAAATCAATGTCGAACAAAGTCGGTCCCATTTGCAGGCATAAACCGATCTCCCCAATAGTGGACCTTTAAGACGCATCAAAAGCTTTAACGTTGATAGCCCTATCCTTGATCTCATGCAGACTCTTTCCTAACATTCTGAGAGTCACCAACGAACAATATTGAGGTTGGACCCTCCGTCGATCAAAGTCCTGGTGATGAAATAGTCTTCACATTGCACAGTGATGTGCAACGCTTTGTTGTGGCTTAACCCTACTAGAGGCAACTCATCCTCGTGGAAAGTGATCTTATGACTCTCCAATATCTTCCCAATCATGTTCGCCATCTCTCCTCCAGTTATGTTACTGGTTACATATGTCTCGCTCAGTATCTTCATCAGGGCATTCTTATGTGTCTTGGAGCTTTGCATCAGAGCTAAGATGGAGATCTACGCTGGTGTTTTATTTAGTTGATCAACAACTGAGTATTCTTTTACTTGTATATTCCTCCAGAGATCATCGGGCCCAGTTTCAATAGGCCGTCCAGAGGCCTGCTTACTTGATTCAACTAAGTGCTCCGGAGCATAAATTATGTCGGTCTTCGTCATACCTTGTGCTGCAATTGCTTCTCCAGACCTAGTTTTCCCCTTCCTTCTCGCCTCAGCGGTATAATACCTAGGAATGGCATGTGTATGGAACAGTGTCATTGCTGACATTGCTACAGGAATGGGCACCCTCATTTTGGATGGTAACACAGTAACATCAAATGGTACAGGTGCCATTGGAGACCCAAACTCTACCTCAATTGTCTCTACGGTCTTTGCAGATGATGGTGTTTCAAGCTCGAGAGGCACGGACATGTTTACTTCAGCATCCCCAGAGGGATGGATTTAGACTACAATTGGATTCAGTGTGACTGTTGGTTTCTTGTGCTCGTCACCTTCGTCAATTAATCCAATCGACCATTTGGGGTCCCAATCATCTTCTACCTCGATCACATGCACTCATCCACCCTTATAATTAGGCAAGGGATTATTGCGAACATTGGGAGCAGGCTCCTTCGCCACGATGATCTTGTTGTCAATTAAAGCTTGGATTTTGTCCTTCAGATATTGGCATTCATCAATGGTATGCCCCTTCATGCCGGAATGGTATGCACAGGTTTATTCGGGTTGACCCATTGGGAAGGATTTTCTATAGTTATGGCAGGGATTGGGGTGATGTAACTGGTAGCTTTGAGCCGTTCATATAACTGGTCGATTGTCTTGGCGATGGCAGTGTATTGCTTGGGAGGTCTACAGTCAAATTTAGGACGTGGTCTAGGAAAGTTTTGGCGAGCGGGAGGTGGTTGATAATGAGAAGGTTGAGCATTACAGGCTTGGTAAACAGGTGTGGTTTGGGAATATCTTGGTGAGGTAGGTTGATATGTGGGTGGTGGAATTTGGTAAGAGGGCAGAAGTGCTTGGTAAATAGGGATAGATTGATATGTGAGAGGAGGTACCGGGTAAGCTTGGTATTTTACTGGGGACTTGGTTCTGTGGGCAACCATCACGGCACTCACATCCTTTTTCTTGGACGTGCTACCAAATTGTAGGGCTTTGTTGGTAGCCTGTAGTGCCTCAAAATTAGTGACAATATGGCTTTTAATGCCTTCCTCAATCCTTTCTCCTAGCTTGATGATGTCGTAGAATTTCTGGCCCTCTATCAGCATCAACCTCTCATAATACTGTGGATCCTGAGCTCAGATGAAATTTCATCTGTTATTCTTCCAAGGCTGGTCTGACTTTAGCAACCTCTGATCTCCAATGAGTAGCATACTTGCGGAACGTCTCTGTAGGTTTCTTCTTCAAATTTTGGATGTAGAAGACGTCTGGCGCATTTTTCGTATTGAATCTGAACCTGTCTATAAAATCGGACGCCATTCCTACCCAGCTTGTCCACTTCTTGGGATCTTGGCTAATGTACCAAGATAGCGCATCACCTTTCAAACTTCTCATGAAGTGCTTCATGCAAATCTTTTAATCTCTTCCGAAACCGACCAACTTATCACACTATGTCCTCAAATGGACTCTAGGATCCCAAGAGCCATCAAACATCTCGAACATAGGAGGTTTGTACCCCTCGGGAATTCGACGTCTGGCTGAATGCATAGGTCCTCATAATTCAACCCCTCAATACCTTTATTTTCTTTAACATCCTGGACTCGGCTAGTCAGTTTCTTGAGCTCTACGGCCAGGTTCTTGATGAGAGAGTCTTTGTCATCAGACTCCGGTGTGCTCGATATAGGTTGTGTATTGTGTCATGGTTTCCACGTAGATGGGGGTGTGGTGGGGATGATCATTTAGTGGTTCAGGAATAAGGAGTGGGGTATTGTTGGAAGTGTCACAGGCATTGCAATTTTGATGGGGAGCAGGTTGTTTCTGTGGTTTCGGGACGTTCTGTGGAGGTATAGGATTTTGAGCATTGGGAAAGTTGACGTCTGGGGTAGTGAGGGAGAATGACAAGCTTTCCAAGTTCCGACCTTGGTCCAGCTCTTCTTAAAATTTTAGTAACATATGTTCAAGCTAGGCAGCACTTTCTTTGGACACCTGAACACCCTGAGGAACCTCTACCCTTTCAACCGAGTTCTCCTTCCTGACGTTGCTCAAGTCTTCCATTTTCGCCTTGTTCTTGTTTCTGATAGGACTCGGAGAAGGAGGAGGTGGAGGGCCACTGGATCTTGTGGAGTAGGATGATGATGCCAAAGTTCACGAACTAAGCTTTTAGAGAGGGGAATAAAACAAAATAAAAACAAAAAAGGTAATAAGTTAGTACGGATTATGAGAAAAAATGTTGCAATATTTAAACACATAATGCAAGAATATAAATCATGTCCTAAATTGGGTGCCTCATTGTGCCCAAGGTAGGCCTAGAGACAAGTTGGTTTGGAGAACATATAATGCTAAATGCCTTATTTTATTGACAAAAATAAGATGAATCCCAAAAACGACACTAAAATTGCATAAATTAAAAATGTCGCTAATGGCCATGGCCTTATTACATTTAAAACAAAAAAGATTCCTAACGACTTGGTCCCAGAAAGACCTTCCCCAGACTCGGCATCCTTAGCTCCATCGAACAGCTTTACCAGCTCACGCAGTCCCAGCAGCAAATAAGCTCTAGCCAAGTGTCCTCCTTCATTTCCCTCAGCATTTTGGCAATTCTAGATCCTATGGATGAATTTCCCTTCCAGCTCTACCAAACATCGCTCCAAATACCCTAGTCAGTTATTGACGCTGACAACCATATCTTTCCATTCCTCGATGAACTTCGGATTTGCTTCTTGAATTTCCTGATGTTCACTCTCGCACTCCCTGATCCTCTTGCGCAGTTGGTTGTATTTAACCTGGATTTCAGCCCTCTCGTCGATGACCCTGTGACCTCGAACAGACCCGGGCTGTCCTAACCTAGCATGATCTTCTTTTAACCAACCTGGATAGTATGGGGTGTAACCGACATGGTATCTGTTAGGCTCAATGGAATCCTTTTCCATGATGATTTTGATATTCCACATGTGTTGATCTTGACATTTGTACGGACTATCGTCGTCTTGGAAATCGGCCCTGAATTGACTCATCTTTTTGACCTTTGAAATGACCTGCTTTCTCCCTGCCTGTCTCATTACTCAGAGATGGATATAGGAATAAGTTCCTCTCAGAACAATGAGCATAAGGAATGGAGCATCCTGAGAGCGGATGATGAACTCTCCGGTGGGGAACCATTCGAAAATCCACTGCACATTGTCTTCTTTCAGATTTTCAAATAACTCTACCCACCCTCTAGCGTCTCCCGGGTAAGCGAACATGTTATGCATATAGTTCATTCTCTTGGGATGGTGGAAGGCTATATGATCATTCCATGACCTTCGCGGAAGCTCTTGACGGTATTGACCCCTTTGGAGATGTTCTATAACCCAGAGTTGGAGTAGTAATTTGCAACCCTCGAAGTGACTGGCCCCTCGTTGACAGTTCTCCAAGGCTCGGTAGATCTCATCAACAATCATGGGCAGTATGCTGAAAGGCTGCCCTCCAATCCCTTCCATTAATTTCTTGGTGACCATGGCTAGTATGGTATGGATACTAGCCTTCATCATAGGAAACAATATCATTCCCAAAAATTAGAACATAAATACGAAGACCCTCCTGTGGATATGCCCCAATGATGTGAGGGCGAATTCATCTAGGTAGTTGCAGTTGGACTTTCTATGGCCGTACCTCTCCTACAGATAGTCGAAAGGAATGTAAGAATCTTTCAAACAAGTCAAGTCTTGGTTTTTCTTTAGTTCCATCATCTTGAGAAATCCCCTACCCTTGTGATTTTCTGGCATAAGCAATCCCGGAGTCTCGCAAGGAATACATGCTAATCCTCCTATTTTCTCGAGCAAAGGTGTCATTTCAAGATCCCCAAAGGGAAACAGCGATCTATCACTGTCCCAGAATAAGGTCGCAGCCTCTATGATTTTGTTGTCAGGCTGGATTTCAAAAATAGAGGATAAATTCCCCAAATATTTGCGGATGAAAGTTCGTTCACTGATATGAAGGTCTTCCCACCACCTTAACAACCTTGGGTGAATGTTGGTTACCATGCCGAATTTGGCGATTTCGTGCCTCGTTTTCTGCAAAATAAAGCGTTAGTTCATTACCCCACCGGACTCGACTATTTAAATCAATAATTAGCATAATAGCATTTATTTCTCCAAATAAATGCACAGAATATGGTGTTGTCCGTTTGGGTTCCAAGGAAACCCAGTAGACTTTGGACAAGGCTATCTTAAAGAGTCATTATGTGGACAGCATAACTGACTCGACTAGGTTTGACAGTGATGCATGAACAATTAAATAGAATAAGATTTCTATGTGGTATTAGACTGGTACCCTTGAGCGGACAACTCAAGAGGGAAAGGCACGGAACCGTTGATTGCAACGTTGATCGACTGGTTTTACCGCAAATATGCCTTTGCCAAATTTAGGGGGTAATAATATCGGAAGAGCGCAACAACTCATTATAAGAGTTGCTATGGTATTTGTTTGGCATGAGTGGAATATGATGTTGAAGATGCAGTTACAAAAAATGAAACAAATTGTCACGTATTTTCACGTTCATAATGATTACAATAATTGTTCAAAAATTACAACGACATTTAAGGAAAGTAGTAAATGAAAGCGTTAAAGAAAAAGAAACAAAAAGCCAAATCAGTTTCTAATAAAGATATTAAATAAAGCATTAAAGAAGCAGTAAAGTCACACATAATATGAAGTGGTAAAAGCCTAAAAAAATCCCCAGCAGAGTCGCCAAGCTATCAACGCCCTTTTTTTCTCGCAAAATCGGATTTTACGACATTTGGGAAGACAACTGTATTCCCGTTTGGGTTTTGGGTTTTGTATTTGAAGAGTCTCCACCTAATGATTAAGTGCATTAGGACACTAAGGGTTTTTTAGTTGGAAAATCAGAGTTCGGGTAAGGGCTAGAAATAATCTCGAGGGAAAGTGTTAGGCACCCCTCAATATCCACTAGTGTGGTTCCCGGTCATGCTATATTGTGACTTTAAATGCAAATAAAAATTAGGCAAACAAGCATTAAAAATACAAAAGTGTCTTCACATAATAGTTACAATAAATTAGAAACTTTAAAGAAACTGAAATTTGGTGGGAGAGACCATTTTTAATTCTGAATAAACGTGTAAAGGAGGGAAATTCCATACAGTTGAAATAATTTTTTAAAAGCTGAAATTTGCAAAAAGAAAATAGTTGAAATAAAAGTGGACAAATATGGGAATGGGTCATAGGTTTATACATAATATGGATCACCCCATACAGCACCGGGTAACCGTTTATACACGTGGTGTTATCGCGTGGTCATCATATCCATATCTACCCTTTCCCACCCCGTTAAGGTATTAAACGCAGAATGGCCTCGTTTTACTTATTGCATGCTATTACCCGCCCCAATCCTATCAGTCCTGGAGGTATTTGGGACTACTAATCGTAAAGGGAAGGGGTGTGAGGTTTTATAGTTTCAAAAGACAAAATTCTAAGGAGACAATCAAAACACATATGTAGCAAATATGGGGAGAAGCACATAACAGATAGAAAGGCTCAAACAAACCTCCTTAAAAACGAAGAGAAGCATATAGTTCAGCATGTCTTACACATACTGATTAGGGTCTGAATTTAAAATCCTAAAGCAGAGTGTTTGAGTGATATTTAATCACATGATTGAACATAAAATATGGTGTCTATGTGATTAAACATAGAAACATGTTCACATAGCAAGATCAAACACGAAAAGCAAGCAAATATTGTTAATGAATTGCCTGGTGTCCAAGTGATCAGCAAATGATCATATTCTCTAGTTGAAGGCATAGAAGAGCAGTAGATGTTGTTTTAATTTTAATGAGGATACGCATGAAGTCTAACAATGAATTAATCTTTGAACCTACAATATAGTTCGAGCATTATTGTTCATATCAGCTAGGTTAATCCAAAAACATAATCTCTACTTGTCTTTAACAAGAATAGATATTCAGTATGAGTAATAACAATGCTTTCTCTAATCAGATTAACAGACAAGAGAATTTTAACATCCATTGAGACTAAGAGATTGTTTCTAGTGCACAAATAGTCACAAAAAGGCTTGCGAGGCCAATAAGACATACAAGGATTAAGAGAAATACTTATTTTCTAATGGCATGTGGTTTCAATAGAGTGCTTCCTGGCAGCACGACCATATGCATACAAAATTTCATACACACATAAGGCAAAGTATGGAGAAAGGAGAAGAGCACTAACCTGCACGCTTCCAAGTAGAATGCTTTTAGCATTCAAGCAACATATCACGTGTGAATTAAAACTAACTATTTTACATACAACTATCACATATTAAACTTAAATGAGTTTGTTGCCAGTTTGACGTGTAGAGATAAACATAAAAAGCCAGAAATCCGAATCACGAACAAAGCTTCAAAAGTAAAGAACAAGTCAAACAGAGTCCGATAACTAATCGCCGAAAATAAAGTTGAATAATATCTATTATTGATACCCGAATTTTATACTTTGAGATCAAAAGAACCCCGAGAGTTACGAGCAATATTTATCTTAAGTGAGGGTAGCCAAAGTTCTAGTGGAAACTGGCTTCTCAAATGTAAAATCACTAGGATCCCCTTTATTTTACCATGTATACTGAGGTCCCAAAGCAGATATTGCTATTAGTCCCAGCTCATTGATAAAGTTCTTCAAATACCTTGCTCCAGATTTTAACTGGTTCGAAAGGACTAGGAAGCAACTGGTCGGTATAAATGATAAAGTCTTAAGTCAGTCTTTCTGGAACGCCATATCCTAGAATAGCAACATCCTTCTTATTACAGCACAAACCACAAAAAAGGAATTGCCTATTAAGAGGACGTAGGCTTTAGGGAGCTGGTAGCAGATCTGTACTTAGCTTTTACTAAGCAGCTTCTAACCTAAATGAGTTCAGTTGCCTGGGTTAGTTCCTTAAGGATAGTGGGGGCAGAACCCGCTTGGCTACCATCTCCTTTTTTACCACCCGAGCTGCCATGTCAACCCTTTGCGGCGCTTGCTTCCTAGCTAGAACTCATACAGCGCAATCATAAATGAGAACTAAGCATAGTCTGACTCCCTGGCGCACAGAGCAAGAGTAAACTACAAGCGGAGAGGCAATAACAGTGATATCTCAACAGTGAAAAATTGATATAGATGCAGTGAGAGTAGTTATCGAAAATGCCAATTTTTCCTTATTTTTAGCTAAAAGTACTATAGGTATTTATACTTGTAAAAATAATACCTTGTTTAAATTTTGGAGCTGTAAATTAGTAAAGCATGGATTTGACAGAATCAAATAAAAACTGAAGGTAAAAAGGAATAATTGAATCAATCAATAAATAAACTAAAAACATGTAAAGGAATGCATGTAAAATTCGGCTATTAATTAGCAAGACTCATGTTAAGAAAGAAAAGTTTTTGCAAAGAATCAAATAATATTGAAAGCTAAATCAGTAAAGAAATAGCGAGAAGGCATAGATAAATTCCAAAAATATTAACCAAATTAGATACCTTGAACCTACCCGGATTTTCGATAAAATTCTTACTCAAATCTTTTGCAAAAGGTTCAACATGGAAGGAAATGATTTCTGATTTGAGTAATCAAGGAAGATATTCTTCTATGACACTTTGTGAGATATGGGTAGAAGAATTAAGGGGCAAAAAGAATAAAAAGGTTAGTGAATTAAAAAAAAAGGATAAAAATTTGGAAGAGGGAGAATAAGGGTGTTCGCAGGTGGCGAGGTTGATGGGTAGAGGATTAGAAATTTGGTTTGGGGTTAACTACTGGTGGGTTAGAGTGAAATAGGGTCTGATTTGGGTTATAATTGAAATGCCAACGAGGCTAGTTTTTAAATAGCCAAGTTTTCCATTTTTCTTTTATAAATTAGTAAACATGATTTTGAAAGAAAATTAAACATACTGTATCATCTAATAATATATAAATATTGGTTTAAAAATATTGGAACCAATTTCATAATTATAAAATGCTATTAATCCTCAAAATGGGCTAAAATTATAATTATATAAATTTTGACTTTTAAAATACCAAATAAATTTGTAAAAATATAAAAAGAAATTTACCATAGCTATATTTTGATACAAATATTAGAATAAAATAAGTTATTCACCAAGATGATACTTTTGGGAATAATTATTCCTTTTATACTGCTAAAATGGACAATAAATTGATTTAAAAATATTTTAAAATTTGATAAAAATACTAAAACACTTAGGCATACTTATATATGCCTATATATATATATAGTATTTTGAAAGTATTTTACATATAGAAAATAGACAAGGAAAAATTGGGTATCAACACATACATACCAAGAACACCAAAATTCAACCACAAATGACCCCTCAAATCCCTAGATTTAGGTATCCGATTCCCAAGCCCTAACTTCCAATTTTAGGATTTAAATTCCACAAATTCCATGTTTACTTAGGTAGAAATCACATTAGGATCAAGTATTAAGTCCATAAATCTTACCTCCAAGTGTTTCCCCTTGATTCCCTCTTCAATCCTCCTCAAAAGCTCCAAAATCGCTCAACAACGGTGAACCTTAGACCCAAAATTGCGGAAATGGTCTTTTAAACACTATGCCCAGCTATTCACGAACCTTCTTCGTGAATGCGGTCAACACCTCGCGTTCGTCAAGCACAAACTTACATTGACCACTAATTCCTTCATCGCGAACGTGACACCCCTTACATGAATGCGGAGCTTCAGCTCATCAAAGCATCGTGAACGCGACTACCAGCTCGCGAACTTAAAGAACAATTCTCAAGGACCCAGTTGCTCACCTTTCCTCTACCTGAATGCGGCAAGACCCTCAAGAACGCGATGACCACTAATATCAGCCCTTCGCAAATGCGCAACCACCTTCGCAAATGCGAAGGCCAACTCTACTGCCTCACATCCTAACCTTTTGCGAACGCGGGACATCCCTCACGAACGCGAATGCCAAAAGCCTGCAACACCAACAACAGTTTTTCTACAACTTTTCCTAACATAAAATGATCCGTTCAACCACCCGAGGACTTTGGGTCCGCAAACAAACATGAAAAAATATCCCATAACCTCATTCAAACTTGTCTCAACCTTCGGAACGCTCAAAATAACATTAAAACACCAAATTAACATCGGATTCAAGCCTAAGAATTTCAAAAACTACCAAATTCAGCTTTCGATCAAAACATCTATCAAACCATGTTAGAATGACCTGAAATTTGGCACACATATCATAAATGACACAATAAACCTACTCCTACTTCCAGAATTTCATTCCGACCCCTATATCAAAATCTCACTTATCAACCAAAAAATGCCAAAATTCTAATTTTGCCAATTCAAGCCTAAATCTACTCTGAACCACTAAAATACATTCTGATCATGCTCTTAAGTCCCAAATCACCTCCAGAAGATATATTAACCATCGAAATTCACATCAGTCAACATCTTGTTGACTTTTCCAACTTAAGCTTACTCAAAAGAGACTAAGTATCTCAAAACTTACAAAAACCTCTCCGAACCCGAACCAACCAACCCGATAACACATAATACAGGTGAAAAAGACAATAAGAAGCAGAAATGGGGAAATAAAGCGATAACTCATGAGACAACCGGCCAGATCGTTAGAACTAGTCTCCAGAATACCCGTTGTATGCAATATCCTCTGACATTTATCCAAGAAAACCTGGGCATCCTCGGCCTCTGCACCGCTAAAATTCGAAGGCTGAAGTTTACAAAACCTCTCCAATCGATGTTGCTCGTCATTAGGCATAACTAGAACCACAAAATCTTGAGCAGGTGCAACAGATTGGGCTGCTACTACCTCTAGTGTCTGCAGTCCCTTAATTACCTGCTCTGGTATACGGGCGACAGGAGTCTGAGTGCCTCCCCCGGCCTGAGAAGTAGCTGCTATCATAAAAACTACGATTGCCTGGGCAAGACTGGTGCACACGGTCAGAATCTAAGCCAAGGTCTCCTAGAGACACGGAATAACAATAGGCATAATCGGTGCATGAGCTGTTGCTGCTGGAGCATCCCCCGTTGGAGCCTGATCATGAATTGGGGCAACTGGTGGATCTGTAGGTGTTGCCCTAGTTGTTGCAGGGGCTATACCCCTGCCCCTAGTGGTACTGGTGGTCATCCGTCCTGACCGGTAGCATGTGTCCTCACCATCTGTGAGAGAGTAGAATAATAGATCTTTAGTTATCAAAGTCAACAGATTCGCACGACAAGAATTCAAGAATGTGAAGTTTTTCCTAAAGGTTCTGCAGCCTCTCGAGGATAAGTACAAATGTCTCTATACCGATCCGCAAGACTCTACTAAACCTGCTCATGACCCGTGATACCTATGTAACCTCGAATCTGATACCAATATAAATGTGTTTGTTGCCAGTTTGACGTGCAGAGATAAACATAAAAAGCCAGAAATCTGAATCACGAACAAAGCTTCAAAAGTAAAGAACAAGCCAAACAGAGTCTGATAACTAATTGCCGAAAATGAAGTGGAACAACATCTTCTATTGATACCCGAATTTGATACTTTGAGATCAAGAGAACCTCGAGAGTTACGAGCAGTATTTATCTTAAGTGAGGGTAGCCAAAGTTCTAATGGATACTGCTTCTCAAATGTAAAATCACTAGGATCCTCTTTATTTTACGATGTATACTGAGGTCCCAAAGAAGATATTGCTATTAGTCCCAGCTTATTGATAAAGTTCTTCAAATACCTTGCTCCAAGTTTTGACTGGTTTGAAAGGACCAGGAAGCAGCTAGTTGGTATGAATGATAAAGTCTTAAGTCAGTCTTTCTGGAATGCCACATCCTAGAATAGCAACATCCTTCTTATTACAGCACAAACCACAAAAAAGAAATTACCTATAGAGAGGAAGTAGGCTTTAGGGAGGTGGTAGTAGATCTGTACTTAGCTCTTACTAAGCAGCTTCTAACCTAAATGAGTTCAGTTGCCTGGGTTAGTTTCTTAAGGATAGTGGGGGCAAAACCCGCTTCGCTACCATCTCCTTTTTTACCAGCCGAGCTGCCCTGTCAACCCTTTGCGGCGCTTGCTTCCTAGCTAGAACTCATACAGCGCAAACATAAATGAGAACTAAGCATAGTCTGACTCCCTAGCGCACAGAGCAAGAGTAAGCTACAAGCGGAGAGGCAATAACAGTGATACCTCAATAGTGAAAAATTGCTATAGTTGCAGTGAGAGTAGTTATCGAAAATGCAAATTTTTCCTCCTTTTTAGCTAAAAGTATTATAGGTATTTATACTTGTAAAAATAATACCTTGTTTAAAATTTTGGGGCTGTAAATTAGTAAAGCATGGATTTGACAGAATCAATTAAAAAATTGAAGGTAAAAAGGAATAATTGATTCAATCAATAAATAAACTAAAAACATGTAAAGGAGTGCATGTAAAATTCGGCTATTAATTAGCAAGATTCATGTTAAGAAAAGAAAGTTTTTGCAAAGAATCACATAATATTGAAAGCAAAATCAGTACATAAATAATGAGTAGGCATAGATAAATTCCAAAAATATTAAACAAATTAGATACCTTGAACCTACCCGGATTTTCGATAAAATTCTTACTCAAATCTTTTGCAAAAGTTTCAACATGGGAGGAAATGATTTCTGATTTGAGTAATCAAGGAAGATATTCTTCTATGACACTGTGAGATATGGGTAGATGAATCAAGGGGAAAAAAGGAATAAAAAGGTTAGTGAATTAAAAAAAAGATAAAAATTTTCAAGAGGGGGAATAAGGGTGTTCGCGGGTGGCTTAGATTAGAAATTTAGTTTGGGGTTAATTATTGGTGGGTATGAGTGAAATGGGGTCTGATTTGGGTTATAATTGAAATACAAATGAGGCTAGTTTTTAAATAGCCAATTTTTTTATTTTATTTTGTAAAATAATAAACATGATTTTGAAAGAAAATTAAATATACTGGATCAGCTAATAATATATAAATATTAATTTAAAAATATTGAAACCAATTTCATAATTATAAAATGCTATTAATCCTCAAAATAGGCTAAAATTGTAATTATATGTAATTTGACTTTTAAAATACCAAACAATTTGTAAAAACGTATAAAAATTACCATAGCTATATTTTGGTATAAATATGAGAATAAAATAAGTTATTCAACAAGATGATAATTTTGGGAATAATTATTGGTTTTATACTGCTAAAATGGATAATAAATTGGTTTAAAAATCTTTTAAAAATTGAGAAAAATGCTAAAACACTTAGGCATACTTATATATGCCTATATATATAATATTTTAAAAGTATTTTGCATATAGAAAATAGACAGGAAAAAATTGGGTATCAACATATACATACCAAGAACGCCCAAATTCGACCACAAATGACCCCTCAAATCCTTAGATTTAGGTATCCGATTCCCAAGCCCTAACTTCTAATTTTAGGATTTAGATTCCACAAATTCCATGTTTAATTAGGTAGAAATCACATTGGGATCAAGTATTAAGTCCATAAATCTTACCTCCAAGTGTTTCTCCTGGATTCCCTCTTCAATCCTCCTAAAAAAGCTCCAAAATCGCTCAACAATGGTGAAACTTAGACCCAAAATTGCAGAAATGGTCTTTTAAACATTATGCCCACCTATTCACGATCCTTCTTCGTGAATGCGGTCAACACCTTGCGTTCGTGAAGCCCAAACTTACGTTGACCACTAATTCCTTCATCACGAACGTCACACCCCTAACATGAATGCGAAGCTTCAGCTCATCAAAGCATCGTGAATGCGACTACCAGCTCGCGAACATAAAGAACAATTCTCCGGGACCCAGCTGCTCACCTTTTCTCTACGCGAATGCGGCAAGACCCTTGAGAACATGATGACCACTGACCTCATCCATTTGCGAATGCGCGACCACCTTCGCGAAAGCGAAGGCCAACTCTACTGCCTCACATCCTAACCCTTTCTGAACATGGGATATCCCTCACGAACACAAAGGCCAAAAGCCTGCAACACCAACAACAGTTTTTCTGAAACTTTTTACACCATAAAATGATCCGTTCAACCACCCGAGGACCTCGCGACCCCAAACAAACATGAAAACATATTCTATAATCTCATTCAAACTTGTTTCAACCTTCGGAACGCTCAAAATAACATTAAAACACCAAATTGACATCGGATTGAAGCCTAAGAATTCCAAAAACTACCAAATTCCGCCTTCGATCAAAACGTCTATCAAACCATATTTGAATGACCTGAAATGTGGCACACATATCATAAATGACAAAACGAACCTACTCCAACTTCCAGAATTCCTTTCCGACCCCTATATCAAAATCTCACTTATCAACCAAAAAACGCAAAAATTCTAATTTTGCCAATTCAAGCCTAAATCTACTTCGAACCACTAAAACATATTCTGATCATGCTCATAAGTCCCAAATCACCTTCCAAAGATATCTGAACCATCGAAATTTACATCAGTTAAAATCTGGTTGACTTTTCCAACTTAAGGTTACTCGAAAGAGACTAAGTATGTCAAACCTTACAAAAACCTCTCCTAACCCAAACCAACCAACCCGATAACACATAATACCAGTGAAAAAGACAATAAGAAGTAGAAATAGGGAAAATAGAGTGGTAACTCATGAAACAACCGGCTAGGTCGTTGGAACTAGTCTCCAGAATACCCGCTGTATGCAACATCCTTTGACATTTATCCAAGAAAACTTAAGCATCCTCGACCTCTACACCGCTAAAAGTTTGAGGATGAAGTCTACCAAACCTCTCCAATCAATGCTGCTCGTCATCAGGCATAACTGGAACCACAAAATATTGAGCAGGTGCAACCAATTGGGCAGCTACTACATCTGGTGTCTGCAGTCCCTGAATTACCTGCTCTGGTGTACGGGCGGCAGGAGTCTGAGTGCCTCCCCCAGCCTAAAAGGTAGTTGCTATCATTGAAACTGTGATTTCCTGGGCAAGACTAGTGCACACGGTTAGAATCTAAGCCAAGGTCTCCTAGAGATACGAAATAACAATAGGCACAATCAATGCATGAGCTGGTGCTGCTGAAGCATCCCCCGTTAGAGTCTGATCATGCATTGGGGCAGCGGGCGGATCTGCAGGTTTTGCCCTAGCTATTATACAAGCTATACCCCTACCTCGAGCATAGCCTCGACCGGGTCCTCGGCCTCTAGTGGCGCCAACTGGTGGTATTGGTGGTCGTCCATCCTGACCGATAGCACGTGTCCTCATCATCTGTGAGAGAATAGAATAACAGAAGTTTAGTTACCAGAATCAATAGATTCGCACGACAAGAATTCAAGAATGTGAAGTTTTTACTAAAGGTTATGCAGCCTCTCGAGGAAAAGTATAAATGCCTTTATACCGATCCGCGAGACTCTACTAAACCTGCTCATGAACCGTGAGACCTATGTAACCTCGGATCTGATACCAACATGTCGTGACCCAAAGTCAAACCATGTTGTGATGGTGCCTATCATAATAATAGGCCAACAAATTATTTCAAAATACTCTATTTTTCAAATAAAAACTTAAGAAACTCATAATCTTTAACAGAAATCCAATAAGGTAAAAATAGAAGTCACAATCAAGTGGAAAGAAACACAATCCTGACCTTGGGTATCACTAAGTCATGAGCTAAAAGTACTGTATCTGTCCGAAACAAAATGACCAACATTGTATGAGAATATCCAAATAAATATACTAAAGGATGATAATGGAAGGAGAAGACGAAACTGCGGTCGCCAAGCAGCTACCTCGCAATCTCCACAGAAAGTCTCCAACTGGTGTGATCAACAACCGCTACCATACCCTGAGATACATGGATTTGAACACAAGGATGCAGGGGGTAACGTGAGTACACCAACTCAGTAAGTAATAAGTCCAAACTATGGACTGATGGTAGTGACGAACCAAACCTTAACAGGTTGCTACAATTAATTGTGCGGAAAAGTAGACATGCTTATAGTTCATGTAGTTTCTCAACAGTAATTAAGCACAGTATGAACGACACAGAGTATAAAGCTCAAAAAATTCTAAGTACTAATGCACAGATAGCATGATCAATGTTACATATAATACTTCCACTCACAGTGCTCAACCATTCGGTACTTTACACAGCCCGCTCGGCCCAGGGAAGATCCATCACAAAATGTATATGCATCATATACTATATGTCACCCAGTACCGAGGAAGCAGGCCAATACAGCCTAATGGAGAAGATTCATCTCCATACCAATACTTTGGACAAGATCCATTTCTACAGAATATTCATCCCTCAATATCATCAATTGCACTCACTGGAGGTGTAAAGACTCCGGAGAGGCTTCCATGAGCCCAAGCGCTATGTCAATGCCAGCGAAGGCATGATTAATATCTCGTTGTGTCGTGCAGCTTGATCCCACACCGTTAATCAATATCAGTCTCTCGACCTCACTCAGTCAATACTCTCCAGTCTCACATACATAGGCAAAAAGGTTTAGATACAATCCCAAACAATGATTTGATATGTCAAATAGCAATAATCGATACCAAGGCATGATATTATATGCATGAACAGGACTGAGTATAGAATATAAATGAAGCTAATGACATGATAGCAAGAAATGACCTCTTTGGTCTCAACAGTATTGGTGTGAAGCCTTAACATGGTAATTAGCATGATTTGCAACTCAATAACTTAATTACATAAATACAACACAGATATCAGCAAGAAATAATCACTAAGTGGTGCTCTAGAATGATCCAGGCCACATTTCTCATGGTGCACGCCCACACGCCTATCACTCGGAATTTACGTCACCTCAATAGTAATCATCAAACACATAGCTCAGGGTTTCGAACCCTCAGAACCAAGTTTAGAAGCATTACTTACCTCAAGCCAAGCCAAACACTAGCGCGTGACGCCCTTGCCTCTCGAATAGACCTCCTAATGCCTTCAATCTAACTAAAATCAGTATATAACCATCAAAATATGCTAAGGGAACAATGCCCACTCGAAAATAATCAAATTACATCAAAATCCCGAAATTGGAAACCTAACCCCCCCGGCCCATGCCTCGAATTCCGATAAAAATTACAAAACTAGAATCCTTATACTCTCATGAGTTTTATACATATCAAGAATACCAAAATCCGACCACAAATGACCCCTCAAATCCCTAGATTAAGGTCTACAATTTCCAAGCCCTAACTCCCCCATTTTAGGCTTCAAATTCCTCGAATTTCATGTTCAATTAGGTAGAAATCATGATAGGATCAAGTATTAAGTCCATAATGCTTACCTTAAAGAATTTCTCTTGTATTACCTCTTCAATCTCCCCCAAGAAGCTCTGAAATTGACTAAAAAATGGTGAACTATGGCCAAAATTTGCAAAAATAGCCTTTTAAATATTCTGCCCAGCAATTTAAATCCCCTTCTTTGCGAACGTGGTCGAACCCTCGCGTTGGTGAAGCACAAAAATTCTGTTAACCAAAAATCCTCTTACGCGAATGTGGAATCCTCCTCGTGAATGCGATGCTTCAACCGACCAAGACTTTGCAAATGCAACTACACCCACGTGAATGTGAAGGACAAAGCTCTTAGGATCCTACCTACCCCAAATACTCTATGCGAACGAGGGACCTTCTTCGCGTTCGTGATGCATACTCATCCTCAACCTTCGCGAATGCGGGACCAACATCATGAACATGAAGGAAAACTGGCCAACCTCACTCAACATCTCTTCGCGAATGCGAGGGTCCTCTCGCGAACGCGAAGAACAAAAACTCTTAAACACAGAACTGAGAAATCTGCAACTTTCAAAACAAGGATTTGATCTATTAAACCACCTGAAACTCACCCGAGGCCCTCAGGACCTCTACCAAACATCAAAACATATCCCATAACATAATTCAAACTTTTTTCAACCTTCGAAACACTCAAAAAAACATCAAACCCTCAAATCATCTTTAGATTCAAGCCTTGGAATTCCAAAAACTTATGAATTCTGAATTTGATAAAAAAGTCTATAAAACCTTATCCGAATGACCTGAAATTTTGCTCACACGTCACAAATGACACAAGGGACCTACTCCAACTTCTGGAATCCCATTCGAACCCAATATCAAAATCTCCCTATCAATTGGAAAATGCCAATATTCCAATTTCGCCAATTCAATCCCAAATCTGCTTCGGCCCTCCGAAACACATTCCGATTACTCTCCTAAGTCTAAAATCACCTCCCGAAGCTATCCAAATCATAAAAACCAAATTTCAAGATTATTTAACCACAAGTCAATATCCAATTGACTTTTTTAACTAAAAGGCCAACTTAAGAGACTAAGTGTCTCATTTGTCTACAAAACCACTCTGAACCCAAACTAAACAACACTATGCCACATAATATAGTTGCAACGACCGGCCGAGTCGTTACACTTAAGTTTGTGAAATTGCCAACTTTTGACAAATAGTGTCGAATTCATCTAGGAACCTTTGAAACCAAATCCAAACAAACTTACAAGTCTAAAATTATAACATGAACCTATCTGTAATGACCCAACCAGTTGTTTTGAGTGTTATAGCCCTATTAACCAATTACTATTTATTCTTTACTCAATTATTATTATGTGACTTGGCGGGGTGGTTGGTTTGATTATGGGCATGTTTCGAAATGAATTGGGACACTTAATTCCAATGTTAGAAGCTTAAGTTGAAAGATTTGACTGGATGTTGACTTATGTGTAAACAATTCTGGAATAGAGTATTTATGGTTCTAATATCTCCGTACGGTAATTTTGGACATCGGAGTGCATCCGAATATCGATTTGGAGGTATGTAGTTGATCTTCCCTTGAAATCGCAAAAGTTGGAAAATTAGAAGTTTTGAAAGTTGAGAAGTTTTATCGAGAATAGATTGTGGATTTGCCTGGCTATGATTTTGTTTCGGAAGTTGGAATAGGTTCATCATATTAATTATGACTAGTGTGCAAAATTTAAGGTCAATCAGAGTTGATTTGATAGGTTTCGACATCGGTTGTAGAAGTTGAAATTGCTTAGGTTTTGTTAGGCTTAAATTGGGGTGTGATTTGTGTTTTTGATGTTTCTTGATGTGATTTAAAGCCTCGACTAAGTTTCTATCATGTTTTATGAGTTGTTCATTTATTTACTTGACGTCTCATCGGCTTCAGTTAGATTTCTGATGGTTAACAGATCAAAATTTGAACTTAAGGCACGGCTGAGGAGTTCTGGACTGGTTTGATCGCACCTTTGAAAGCCATGGTCACAGGTGCAAGGATGCTAAAGTGAAGGGGGCGTCGCAGAAGCGAGTTCATCTAGGCTACTTATGGGTCGCATATGTGAGGAGTATTCCATAGATGCAAGCCCGCAGATGCGTGTTTGGTTACACAAAAGCAGAGGGTGAGCTGGAGTTGGAAGTCCGCAGAAGCGATTCTTATTGTGCAGGAGTGAGTCCGCAGATGGGGGATTTGTACTACAAAAGTGGTGGGGTAAAATTTAAGTGACTTCTGCTAACGCAGAAATTTGACCGCATAAGCGGTATCACAAAAGCGGATAAATGGCTCACAGAAGCGAAAAGCCTAGGAAATGTTTAAATTCAAGGGTTTCGAGGTTTTAATCATTTTCGGACTTTACAAGCTCGTATTAAGGTGATTTTTGAGAGGTATTTCAAGTGATTTCTTGAGTTAAAGTTACTTTTTGATCATTTTTATGCCATAATATTGACTACCCATTGAATTTCCCACCTAGTTTATATGTTTTTAAGGTGGAATTTAAGGAGTTTTGGGTTAGGGATTGGAGAGTTAAATTTTGGGATTTGAGTGACGATTTGGTGTCGGAATTTGATAAATTTGGTTTAGATGGACACGCGGTTGAATGGGTGTTTGAATTTTGTAACTTTTGTTGGATTTCGAGACATAGACATGGGGTTGACTTTTGTGTTAAGTTTTTGACTTTTGATTAAGAACTTAGCATTTTCATATGGAATTGATTCCTATAGCTCGTGTTGATTGTATCGAATTGTTTGTAGATAGATCCAAGACGTTCAGAGGTTGATTCGCGAGGCAAGGGATTATTGGAGTAGAGATTTGCACGATTTAATGTAAGTAACACTTCAAAATTTTGTTCTGAAGGCATGAATCCCTAAATTTTGTGTTGTGTGATCAATGTTGAGGTGACGCACATGATGGGTGATGGGCGTGTAGGCGTGCACTATAGTAATTATGACTTTGTCGATTTTCTGGGATTGTGTAGTCACCTTATATAAATATTATCACTTTGCTCTATGTGTTAGATCACTTGAGCTATGAATTATGTTAGAAATCATGTTTAGGCTATGAGCTGGTACTATTGGGACCCATAGTTGTCATTCTTTGCTTTTGAGATTGTTTGCTTAATTTGCAGTTACGTACTCGTCGTATTCATCATTGCATTTCATATCTTAGTCTATGTACCATATTGTTACATTATGTATCATTGATTTGGGCTGCCTAGAATGAGTGTGGTGAGCCCAAGAGATTGGAGAGATTGATGATTAAGTTGGGGCCTAAGAGTCGTGTCGTGAGTGAGATATGTGGATCGGGTTGCATGCAGAAACAAGCCTTATGGATATATGTGGATCAGGTTTCATGTCGCAACAAGCCTTATGACTATATGTTGATCGGGTTGCATACTGCAACAAGCTCGATCGTTATATGGATCGGGTTGCATGCCGCAACAAGCTGTATGGCTATATGTGGATTGGGTTGCACGCCACAACAAGACTTATGCTTATATGTGGATCGGATTGCACGTCGCAACATGCATTATGGCTATATGTGGATCAGGTTGCACGATGCAATAAGAGCCTTACAGTGTTGAGTGACTGAGGGTGACGAGCAATATTTGAGACAGTCAGATTGAGTGCTCTAAGAGTGTGCTTACTTAGGGTTTTCATTTTGTTCAATCACATATGGTATTCAAATTGGCAAATAGATATAGAGATGTAATATTCCTCATATCAGTCAGACTTGGCATAATTTGTCTATGTTGAACTTAACTGTAAAACTTGGACATATGTCTACATTTTCTATATTGTTAAACTTCATATTTTTATTGTATTGGTTACGCTTGTCACTTCTTTTACCCTAAATATTAGCCTTGGTACTTATTGAGTTGGTTGTACTCAAGCTACAACCTACACTTTGTGTATAGATCTAGGTGTTTCCAGGCACGATGGTTGCTGATCTTGGAGTTTTGCTCGTTCAGTGATCATCGAGCTAGCTGCTTTGGCGTTTGCAGACTTTAACTTTCCTCCTTTATCTCTTAGTTTTACTTATGTTGTCTACCATTCTAGACGATGTTTCAGACTATGTTATTTTATGGATCTTCATCTACTCAATGAAACTTGGATTATGGAAAAATTGTATCCGAGTCGTTGTTGTTTATATTGCCTATTTATGATAGTTTTTACTATTAAACTTGCTTCATCCTACTTTAAATACAAAATGCCTAGTTTTATTGTGAATGTCGGCTTGCCTAGTGTTTTGATAGGCACCATCACAACATGTTGAGTTTTGGGTCATGACAATGTTGTATCATAGCCTAGGTTATATAGATCTCACGAGTCATGAGCAGGTTTAGTAACGTCTTGCGAATCGGTACAGAGACGTTTGTACTTATCTTCAAAAGGCTGCCACAACCTTAGGAAAACATCACTTCCTTGTGTTCTTGTCGTGCGAATTTGTTGATTCCGGGAAATAAATTAGGTTATTTTATTCTCTCACAGATATTGAGGACACGTGCTACCGGATCAGGCATAATACCACCAGTACAACCAGCTAGAGCCATGGGAGGCCGAGGCTGCGGTAGAGGTCGAGGTGTAGCTCGTGCAGCAGCTAGAGCAACACCTTTAGACCCAGCTGTAGGCCGAGGTGAAGCTCACTCTAGATGTAGTTTAGCCCGTGGGACCGACTTACGCACCAGTTGTGCCTATCGTGATTCTAGGTGATGATACCCAGTTTTTCCCTTTATATTATATAAACATATATACTTTCAAAATAGCACATATAGGCATATATAAGCATACACAAGGTCTTTATAATTTTTCTATAATTTTAAAAGGTTTTAAATAGATTTATTTCTTCCTTTTTCACTCATAAAATTTCTAATAATTATCCTTCAAATTATTGTTAGGATAATTTAATCATATAAATCCTATATTTATTCCAAAATGTTGTTTAAATACTTTTGTGAATTTTTTATAATTGCATTTATATTTTTAAAATCAATTTGCATATAATTGCAATACTAGCCCTATTAATGTATAATTACATTTATATGCATAAACTGATCTTCTATATTTTTAAAAATGTTAAATATCAAATTTAAATCATTTTAATACACTAATTATTTTTTTCGAAATTATCTATTATTTATTATAAATTATATGGTGATAAATTTGCTATATAAAATCTAGCCAAATTGCATTTCAATTTTAGCCTCAGTTAAACCCAATACCCCAGCCCAATTTAAGATTAAATAACCCGACCCAGGCCCTAAATGCACCTACCCGACCCCAAAACCCATCAGATCCTGACCGTTGATCTGAAAGATCAATGGCCCTCATTTAGTCTTGCCTTTTTTATTCAAAACAACCCCCAACCCTAATCATTTTCCCACATCCACTGCCCTAAGATCCTCTCCTCTCTCAAAACACTCTCAACCTAACCCTAGCCCTTCAACCGTCGACCTTTCTTCTTTGGTGACTTGTCATCGTCTCCTAAGCTTCCAATGGCTTCTCTCATGCCATGCATGCCTTCTCTATGGACTTCAAGGGCCCAAGGTCACGCCGACTTGCATCTAGGGTCCATCACCTGCCTATTCTTGGCTACTCCCGTGTGATTTCAAGCAAAATCACGTTGTATTTGCAACGATCCTTGGGTTTTCTAAGAAGGTTCTTCATCTCTATATGGGTTTCTTTCGAAACCCTAATTTCTTTTTTATGCCTCATAGATCTGTACAGATCTAGGACAATTTGAGTTTGTTTCTTTAATGTTTTACACTATCCTTGGAACACTTTACGCGAATCGTTAATTTCAAGTGTTTTTTACCTTCTTCTAAAAAATTAGGGTTTCAGAACTTCTATTAAAACCTTGTTTAACTGATTCTTTGTGTTTAAACTTCTATTTCTTGCATATTTTTACTGATTCTATGGTTTTACTACCTATTCAACTCGTCTATGTCGAAACCCTAATTTTCTATGTTTCTTCATTTAGTTCTGTGTATCAGCATGACTGGCCGGTTATTGTTTGAGTTTCTATTACTATCTTGCCTCAAATATGTTCCTACTGAGTTTTTAGACTAACTTATATAAACTATATGTGCTTGTGTTCATCTAGACTGTTCAAGAATTTCCTCTTTCTATCAGTGATGTTTAGCCTTCGTGTTTGCTATGTCTAGTTATTCTTATCTTACTCTATTTATATGCTAAACACTGACTCATGACTTTCTCTTTGATTGATTCTTGATTCCCTGTTTCATGGTTTGATTGAAAGACCTTCCTTTAAACTTTCGATTCCTACCCTTTCTGTTCAAATTGATTGATTTGCCTATCTTGTCTGCATTGGTACTTTATTCATACTGACAATCTCCTTAATTAGAGTTTTTTGAACTTAGCCCTAATTGTTTACCCTATACTAACTGAATTTAAAATCTTTCCATACTGGTCATACATTAATTTCTTTCCTTATTCGTTACTTGTTCTTATCGTTTGAACTGATTCCCTTAAATTATGGGTTACTTGTACTGACTTTGGTCTAATTGGTTTTGAGTTCCATAATTACTATACTATTGTGATTATTGCCTTATTTTACCTAGTTTGGAACTACTATATTACAAACTCTCTCATTAACACAAACACAAACACATTGGTTCAAAAAACTCTCTTTCACACTAAAAGCTATCTGCTCTCTTTTGTGTTACTTACTACTGTCTAAAGTCAGCCGGCTGCAAGCCAAGGCTAACTACTGGGTTCTCTTTCACTTTGTGTTTACTATCACTTCACTCGTATGTTCCTATTTCAATTCAAGTCCCAAAGCAATATGCTTCTCCTATTACTTCGATTTGTCATGTTTCTAATATGCTTCTATCTATAGTTTTGTTGTTCAACCTGCAATTAACATGTCTACTTCACTGAGTTCTTTTCTGCATGCTTCTAGATATACCCCTTAGGATTAGCCTACTCATGGATCACTTTCTATTGTACCCTAATGAGACTATGTTTCTCTGATTCCTGGCATGCACCTTCCTGTGTGTAATTGGCTATTCTAAGTCTGTTTGATTCTATATTAACCCTGAAGTTCACGTTGTGCTTTAAAAGCCCTGACCCCTTTTAAAGCTCCTTTGAATCCTTACCTTTGTGCATCTGTGTTTACTATGTGCCCTATACTTACCCTAAATACCCATTACCCCTAAGTGGATGTGTGTACCTGTTTGATTCCATGTATTGAAGTGCTGATGAACCTCTTCTGGTTCTGCATTTGATTTTATTGATTGTTAGTGACCTTACCATATTCAAATTGTCTTATTTAATAACTCCCTATGTTTTTACAAAATTATTTCAAACAAATATCTTTTAACACCATTTTCCTACTGAAACCTCTTTCAAACTATGTCAAGAACTCTCCCCGTCTAAAGACAACTTGCATGGTCCAAGGAGAATTTTCATCATGTTTAGTTTTTGCAAATACATGTTTGTAGCATCTTCTATCTGCACGTAACTAGTAAGCAACCGCTATCTTAGCAGGAGCGATCTCGCTTCAGTTCTTCAACTTTCTCGAGCTTTAACCGCTCACCATAGCCACTTTGACACCTCGTGTCCATTCTTGCAATGATTCCAAAGCATCCTGCCAGTCAAAATTGGCCATCATTTCTTTAGCCGAAAACTCTTTCACTCTTCCCGGGTAAAGAGGGGCAGATGTTGATACCCAATTTTTCTCTATATATTTTATAAATATATATACTTTTAAAATAGCATATATAGGCATATATAAACATACACAAGGTCTTTATAATTTTTCTATAGTTTTAAAAGGTTTTAAATAGATTTATTTCTTCCTTTTTCACTCACAAAATTTCTAATAATTATCCTTCAAATTATTGTTGGGATAATTTAATCATCTAAATCCTATATTTATGCCAAAATGTTGTTTAAATATCTTTGTGCATTTTTTTATAATTGCATTTATATTTTTAAAACCAATTTGCATATTATTGGAATATTAGCCCTATTAATGTATAATTACATTCATATGCATAAAAATGATCTTCTATATTCTTAAAAAATGTTAAATATCTATTTTAAATCACTTTAGTACACAAAATTATTTTATAGAAATTATCTATTATTTATTATAAATTATATGGGGATAAATTGGCTATTTAAATTCTAGCCAAACTGCATTTCAATTTTAGCCTCAATTAAACCCAATACCCCAACCCAATTTCGGATTAAATAACATGACCCAAGCCCTAAATGCACCTACCAGACCCAAAAACCCATCAGATCTTGGTTGTTGATCTAAAATATTAATGGCCCTCATTCAGTATTGCATTTTTTTATTCCAAAAGAGCCCCCAACCCTAATCATTTTCCCACATCCGACGGCGGAAGATCCTCTCCTCTCTAAAAACACTCTCAACCTAACCCTAGCCCTTCAACTGCTGACCTCTCTTCTTTGGTCATCTCCGGTGACCTCTCATCGTCTCCTAAGCCTCCAATGGCTTCTCTCATGTCATGCATGCCTTCTCTAAGGTCTTCAAGGGCCCAAGGCCATGCCGAATTGCATTTAGGGTTCATCACCTGCTTGTTCTTGGCTACTCCAGTGTGATTTCAAGCAAAATCACGCTTTATTTCAAACGATACTTGGGTTTTCTAAAAATGTTCTTCATCTCTATATGGGTTTCTTTCGAAACCCTAATTTATTTTCTGCACCTCCTAGATTTGTACAAATCTAGGATGATTTGAGTTTATTTCTTTAATGTTTTACATCGTCCTTTGAAAACATTACACGAATCATTAATTTCATGTGTTTTCACCTTCTTCTAAAAATTAGGGTTTGGAAACTTCTTTTAAAACCTTGTTTAACTGATTCTTTGTGTTTAAACTTCTATTTCTCGGATATTTTGACTGATTCTATGATTTTACTACCTCTTCAACTCGTCTATGTAGAAAGCCATAATTTTCTAAGTTTCTTCGTTTGGTTGTATGTATCAGCATGACTGACGGATTATTGTTTGAGTTTCTTTGACTATCTTGCCTCAAATGTGTTCCTACTGAGTTTTTAGCCTAACTTATATCAACTCTAGGACCGATTGTGTTTACTATCTCTTCAATCATATGTTCTAATTTCAATTCAAGTCCCAAAATAATATGCTTCTCCTATTACTTCAATTTGTCATGTTTCTAATATGCTTCTATGTATGGTTTTGTTGTTCAGCCTGCAATTAACAATGTCTACTTCACTGAGTTGTTTTTTGCATGCTTCTGGATATACCCCTTAGGATTAGCATGCTCATAGATCCCTTTCTAGTGTACCCCAATGTGACTATGTTTCTCTGATTCCTGGCATGCACCTTCCCGTGTGATGCAATTGACTATCCTAAGTCTGTTTTATTTTGTATTAACCCTGAAGTTCATGTTGTGCTCTAAAAGCCCTAACCCCTTTCAAGGCTCCTCTGATTCTGTACCTATGTGCCTCTGCGCTTACTATGTGCCTTATGCTCACCCCAAATCCCCATTTCCCCTAAATTGATGTGTGTACCTGTTTGATTCCATGTATTGAAGTGTTGATGAACCTCTTCTGGTTTTTTTGCATTGGGTTTGATTGATTGTTAGTCACCTTACCATTTTCAAATTGTCTTATTTAATAACTCCCTATGTTTTTACAAAACTATTTCAAACAAATCTCTTGTAACACTATTTTCCTACTGAAACCTCTTTCAAACTATGTCAAGCATTCTCACCGTAAGAAGACAACATGCATGGTCCAAGGGAAATTTGCGTCATGTTTAATTTTTGCAAATATATCTTTGTAGTATCTTCTTTCTGCAAGTAACCAGTAAGGAACTGCTATCTTAGTAGGATTGACCTCGCTCCAGTTCCTTCAACCGTCCCAATATTTAACCACTCACCATAGCCACTTCGGCACCTCGTGTCCGTTCTTGCAATGATTCCAAAGCATCCCGTCGGTTAAAATTGGTCATCATTTCTTTACCCGAAAACTCTTTCATCTTTTCGTGGTAAAGAGGGGTAGTTATTGATACCCATTTTTTCCCTATATATTTTGTAAATATATATACTTTCAAAATAGCATATATAGGCATATATAAGCATACACAAGGTCTTTATAATTCTTCTATAATTTTAAAGGTTTTAAATATATTTATTTCTTTTTTTTTAACTAATAAAATTTCTAATAATTATACTTCAAATTAATTTTGGGATAATTTAATCATCTAAATCCTATATTTATTCCAAAATATTTTTTAAATATTTTTTTGCATTTTTTTATAATAGCATTTATACTTTTAAAATCATTTTGCGTATAATTGAAATATTATACCTATTAATATATAATTACATTTATATGCATAAAACTGATCTTCTATATTTTTAAAAATGTTAAATATCTATTTTAATCATTTTAGTACACAAAATTGTTTTTTAGAAATTATCTATTATTTATTAGAAATTATATGGGGATAAATTGCCTGTTTAAAATCTAGCCAAATTGCATTTCAATTTTAGCCTTAATTAAACCCAATACCCCAACCCAATTTCGAATTAAATAACCCGAACCAGACCCTAAATGCATTTACCCGACCCAAAAACCCATCAGATCCTAGTTGTTGATGTAAAAGATCAACGATCCTTGTTTAGTCTTGCCTTTTTTGTTCCAAACGACCCCCCAGTCCTAATAATTTTCCAACATCTGGCACCCTAAGATCTTCTCCTCTCTCAAAACACTCTCAACCTAACCATAGTTATTTTCAACCGCTGACCTCTCTTCTCCACTCATCTCCGGTGACCTCTCATCGTCTCCTAAGCCTCAAATGGCTTCTCTCATGCCTTGCCTGCCTTCTCTAAGGTCTTTAAGGGCCCAGGGCTACACTGACTTGCATCTAGGGTTTGTCACCTACATGTTCTTAGCTACTCAAGTATGATTTCAACCAAAATCACACTATATTTGCAACAATCCTTGGAATTTCTAAGTAGGTTATTCATCTCCGTATGGGTTTCTTTTGAAACCCTAATTTCTTTTCTGCACCTCCTAGATCTAGGACGATTTGAGTTTGTTTCTTTAATAGTTTACACTGTCCTTGGAAATCTTTACACGAATCGTTGATTTCAAGTGTTTTTCACCTTCTTCTAAAAATTAGGGTTTCGAAACTTCTTTTAAAACCTTGTTTAACTGATTATTTATTTTAAAACTTCTATTTATTGCATATTTTAACTTATTCTATGGGTTTACTACCTCTTCAACTCGTCTATGTTAAAAGCCCTAATTTTCTAGGTTTTTTCGTTTGGTTAGGTGTGTTAGCATGACTGACCGGTTATTGTTTGAGTTTTTATGACTATCTTGCGTCGAATATGTTCCTACTGAGTTTTTAGACTAACGTATATCAACTCTATGTGAGTGTGTCATCTTGACTGTTCAAGACTTGCCTTTTTCTATCAGTGTTGTTTAACCTTCACGTTTGCTATGTCTAGTTATTCTTATCTTACTCTATTTATAAGCTAAACACTGACTCGTGACTTTCTCTTTGATTGATTCTTGATTCCCTATTTCATGGTTTGATTGAAAGACCTTCCTTTAAACCTTTGATTCCTACCCTTTCTATTCATATTGATTGATTCGCCTATCTTGTCTGCATTGGTACTTTATTCATACTGACTATCTCCTTAATTAGAGTTTTCTGAACTTAGCCCTAATTCTTTACCCTATACTAACTGAATTTGAAATCTTTCCATACTGGTCATACATTGATTTCTTTCCTTATTGTTTACTTGTTCTTAGCGTTTGAACTGATTCCCTTAAATTAAGGGGGTACTTGTACTGATTTTGCTCTAATTGGTTTTGAGTTCCATAATTACTATACTATTGTGATTCTTGCCTTATTTTACCTAGTTTCGAACTACTATATATTCATACTCTCTCATTAACACAAACACGAACACATTGTTTCAAAAAACTCTATCTTTCACGCTAAAAGCTTTGTGCTCTCTTTTGTGTTAATTACTACTGTCTAAAGTCATCTGGCTGCAAGCCAAGTCTAACTACTGGGTTCTCTTTCACTTTATGTTTACTATCTCTTTACTGGTATGTTCTAATTTCAATTTAAGTCCCAAAACAATATGTTTCTCCTATTACTTCAATTTTTCATGTTTCTAATATGCTTCTATCTATTGTGTTGTTGTTCAACCTACAATTAACATGTCTACTTCACTTTCTTCTTAGGATTAGCCCGCTCATGGATCTTTTTCTAGTGTACCCCAATATGACTATATTTCTCTGATGCCTAGCATGTACCTTCCTATGTGAAATAATTGGCTATCCTAACTGTGTTTGATTCTGTATTAATCCTGATGTTCAAGCTATGATTTAAAAGCCCTAACCCCTTTCAAGGCTCCTCTAATTCTGTACCTCTCTGCATCTGTTCTTAGTATGTGCCCTATGCTTACCCCAAATCCCCATTACCCCTGAGTGGATGTGTGTACCTGTTTGATTCCATGTTTTGAAGTGCTGATGAACCTCTTCTGGTTATGCATATGGTGTGATTGATTTTTAGTCACCTTACCCCTTTCAAATTGTCTTATGTAATAACTCGCTTGTTTTTTACAAAACTATTTCAAGCAAATCTCTTTTCACACTGTTTTCCTACTAAAACCTCTTATAAACTATGTCAAGCACTCTCACTCTACTCCTAAGTCAGTAGGTTCTTCCCCCTCCAGTGTGTGTATTGCCTTAGGATCCTTTTGAGAACCCTCTGAACTCTGGCACACTAAAGCTAGCCCTTCCATACTGCACTTACTCAATTTGGTTGCAAAGTCTAGGTGTGAGCACAGCCCGGGATCCTTGAGATCCTTAGGGAACTCTAACGCACCTAGATAATGATATTGTCCATGCAATTTGCATTTGAGGCCATTGGCAGTTTTGGAAATCATTTAGCCTTGCTTCAGGCTCCCTATAGTGTAACTTCTTCTTTTCTTTATCTATGTAATTCATTCATTTGTCTTGTAATAACTTGTAAACAAATATTGGGGTGATTAGTAAAAAAGGGTGGGCAGTTACATATTTGTGGGGTAAAATGGGTAAAAACTATGCCTATAGGATCACATATTTGCTATGTATGCCACTATGCTAGAAATTATGCCTATAGGTTTTACAATCAACTTCACAAATAGATATCATATTTAAGCATGTGATCAAGTTCAGGTTTCTGTTACAATGGTTGTTTACATTTATTTCTACTAGAAATCATGCCTATAAGTTTATAAACAATTAGAACTCATGCTCATAAGAAATAACATCAGAAATTCTTCCTATAGATCTAAAAAATCAGTTTAGTTTAAATAAGTCAATTCAGTTCATGATTAGTTTACTTCGAAGTTGGTCTAATCAATGGTTTGTTTTTTCAGAAACGTACTCTCTCAAGTACTGCTCTAATTTACTATTAGAAAGCATGCCTATAGAAACTGAAGAGTCTATTTTACTGTTTACTATATCAAACGTAGTTATCATGCTCTTAGGACACCACTCATTAGCATTTAGGCAAGCCTATAGGGTGAGTATAAACTCTGCAACTCTAAAACAATTTTTGCTACTTAATGTTGTTCTGATTAACGGTCTTAAAATCAGTAGGAAAACAGATATAGCCATTACTTCTGTGTTTATAAAATACACGGTCTATCTCTTATGTCTTGATATTCACTTAGACATCATGTCTTAGGATATTGTTTAACAATTTGGACTTTATTTGTATTTGAGTGGTGCTGCTTATGTGTGTTGTTTGTGGAGGTAAACATGAGCCTTTAATTGCTTTTTCAGCCTTATGTGCTAAGGCCCTATTTGTTCTTGCCTGGCGCCTTAGTATTTTCTCATTTAAACCTTAGGGGTCAGTCTAGATCTGCTTATAGGTAGAGGTACTGAATTTCCTCCAGGACCATTAAGAGGGGATGGGTAATTGCACGCAATAGAAATCGCTAACCAACACTCTCTTTAATAACCACTAAGGGGTGGGATGGGTAGATATGGGATATGATGACTACACGTTAATGTCACGTGTATCCCCTCATTGAGGAGTGTTTACCAGACATTGTGTGTGGTGATCCTGTAGGCTAACCAACCTAGGACCCTCCTTCCCAAATCCTTCTATTTAAAACTTTGTTTTAATATGTATACAACTTGTTCAAATTTTTGTCTATTATCTGAGTCATACAACATCCAAATTGCCCTTATTTAAAATTGTGTTTAAAACTATTTGTTTGTTAACAAACTGATTCATAAGTTAAGTTCTGCCATGACCCACCATTGTGGACCGCGAAGGGTGCCTAACACCTTCCCTCAAGGTTATTTCGAGCCCTTACTCTAAATCTCTTGTAATGCAAGCCAATCCAAGAGTTAATCACTTTAGGTGCCTTAACGCACCGTAATTTGTTAGGCGGCGACTCTTCAAATACCCAATTCCCAAAAGTAAATGAGTTGTTCCCCCATGAATGTCGAAACCCGGACTCTGCCAGGAAAAAAGAGTACGACAGCATGGCGAATCTGCTGGGGATACCTTTTAGGCTCTTACCATAATGAACTTATCTTTTTATGATTTAGTCTAAGCATGCTTTATCCCGTACCCTTCTCCCTTATTCGAATTTAACCACCGTTTTCTCTTAAGAATCTATGGTTCTTTATTCCTGACATTGACTTGTCTCTTTGTTTTCTTTTTCCTGTAACTGTCTTTCAATTATTTAAATATTGTATTTATTTTTCCCTACGTGCAAATAATTGACTACATGTTATTAACTGCTGCATAAATCATGCTCTACATCATATCCCACTCATGTGTATCAAATCCTATATCAACGCTTTAATGATTGGTTGTGCTCTTCCTATTTACTACCGTTAAATTTGAAAATGCTTATTTGTGGTAAAACCAGTCGATCTGTGATGTAGTCGATGGTTTCGTGCCTTCCCACCTAAGTTGTCTGCTTGAGGGTACCAGTCTAAAACCCCATAGTAGCCTTACTCTAGTTAAAATTGTTCATGCATAATGGTCAAACCTAACCAGATCAATATGTTGTCCACATAATGATGCTTTAAGATAAGCCTTATCCAAAAGTCTATCGGGTTTTCCATAATCCCAACAGACACAGTCACATTCTATGCATTAATTTGGAGAAATAAATGTCGGTATGCTGATCATAAATGCATAAATAATCGAGTTTGGTGGAGATGGTCTTAACTCTTTTGTTTTGCAGAAAATGTGGCACGAGGTCCCCAGCTTTGGCATGGTTATCACACCCTCACTCTTGCTGGACTGGTAGAGGAATCTTCATCAAACGACCAAATCAATGAATGGAAAGAGATGGCTACCAAATCTAGCGAGAAGATGGAATATCTGGAATACAGTCTGCTGGAATTATAAGGAAATGTAAGGAAGAGAGCCACCAACTGCCAAAACGCCGAGGGAAACGTAGAAGGACGTTTAGCAAAGTCGTTCTTACTGATGAACATGCGAGAACTAGAGGATTTGATCAACAAGAATGTTCAACCTGAGGAAGGTCCTTCTGGGACAAAATAGGCTAGATTTATTTGCTTTTTCCTAAAAATATAATAGTCAAGTGCCAGTAGTGACTTATTATTATCTTAGTGTCCTTTTGGGATTCGTCTATTTTTATATTATGAAATGAAGCATCTATTGGCATTTAAAGTTCTCAAAATCTATTTGTTGCTAGGCCTACCTCGGGCACAACAAGGTTCCCAAATTAAGATGCAAATTTACATTTCCGCAGTATATTTTTAAATACTACAAATATTTAAGGATTCTCACTAACTTGTTACCTTTTTGTTTTTTCCCCTTCTTATTATTTTTATTATTCCCATCCCCTTAAGTTGGTTCACTCATACTGGTCTCATCAACGTATTACACCAGATCTAGAGGCCTTCCACCTCCTCTGCCTCAAAACACCACAAAAGATAGAGGAAAAGAAAATATGGACGACTTAAGTAGAATCAGAAAGGAGAATATTAAGAACACAGGGACTTCAAATGGTTGTAGTACTCCGACACCAAATGATCTAGTCTTGAGACTGGAACGAAACATACTGGAATTACAAGGAGAACTTGAGCAGGTTCGCAACTCAGCAAACTTGTCACTCATCCTCAATGTCCCCGATATCTAACAACACAACACAAAGAACCCAGCACCTCCTCAAAACATACAAAACCAACAGCAACAAAATCCTACCGTACCAAATCAATACGCAACTCTACCCCAAAATATCAATCCGCTGCTGATACCAACTCCACCACAACATCATCATCAACCGATTTAGTACCCACCAACTACAACTTACAACACTCCCCAAAACATACCACAATCTATTCCCGATCCCCAAAACTCCACCAATGACCATCATTACACCCAAGTCCCTGGAACCCATCAAAGCAACCCTATATATGTGGAAACTATACCTCACTCTACCCAACCGATCTCATATACACTGGAATCCTTTGAGAGAAACTTGATCATTAAAAATATGGATGAATAACTCAAGAAGTTAACAAGCCGAGTTCAAGGTGTTGAAGGCGACGGAGGAATAGAAAGTTTGAACTATGAAGATCTGTGCATACAGCCGGATGTCGAACTTTCAGAGGGGTACAAACCTCCAGAGTTCAAAATGTTCGATGGCACAAGTGATCCTAGGGTTCATCTAAAGACCTATTATGACAAGCTTGTCGGGGTTGGGAAAAATGAAAAGATCCGGATGAAGCTCTTTACGAGGAGTCTTACTGGGGATGCTTTGTCTTGGTATATCAGCCAAAATCCTAAGAAACGATCCAATTAGGTAAGCACGTCGTCGAATTTCATAGACCGGTTCACGTTCAACACAGAAAATGCATCTGATGTCTTCTTCATTCAGAATCTTAAGAAGAAACCTACTGAGACTTTTCATGAATACGCTACTCGTTTGAGGTCAGAAGAGGCCAAGGTTATGCCCTATTTGGACAAAGAGCAGATGAATAAATTTTTCGTCAGGGCACATGATCCACAATATTACGAGAGGTTGATGGTTATCAAAAATCATAAATTCTCTAACATCATCAAACTTGGAGAAAGAATCGAAGAAGGAATCAAGAGAGGGATGGTAACGAACTTCAAGGCACTGTAAGCCACGAATAAGGCACTACAATCAAGTGGCATATCGAAGAAGAGTGATATTGGGGGGTAATGGTGGCCCAGGGCCCAAAATCTCCACTTACTATCAGACATCTCCACCTACATATCAAACACCTCTACCCACATATCAAACGCATCCACCCACATACCAAGCACCACTGCTTACATATCATCCTACATCTCCCAGATATTCCTAACCAGCCATCCATCACACCTATAACTTCCAACCATCCAACTTCCAATCACCACCAACATGCCAAAATTATCCAAGACCAAGACCCAAATTCAATTGCAAGCCATCCATACAATACACCACCATTGCTGAGCCTATCGACCAACTATACGAAAGGTTGAAAGCCACAGGTTACGTCACTCTTGTTCCCGCTGTGGCATTAGAAAATCCATCTTAATGGGTCAATCCGAACAAAACTTATGCGTACCATTATGGTATGAAAGGGCACACTACTGCTGAGTGCCAAAAAAAATTGAAGGATAAGATCTAGACACTAATTGTAAACAAGGTCATACAAGCAAAGGAAGCCGCACCTAGTGTCTATAACAATCCCATCCCTTATCACAGAGGTAATGGTGTACATGAGATAGAGACAAATAAAGAATGGGACCCTAAGGGGTCGATCATGCTTATTCGAGAAGGTGATGTCTTTAAGGTTGCAGTCAAACTTACTCCTATTGTGGTTCAGACTCAGGCACCAATCGAGGTTGAGGTAACTCCATTAGTTCCATTTGAGGTAAAGGTGGATCTGCCCGCAGTCACCCCCGCTCCATTTGAAGTAGAAATGGTCACATCTTTAACTGTGACAATATTAACCACACCCCCATTCAACTCAAAAACATTACCCTAGGACTACGTTGCCAAGGCTCGGCAGAAAGAGAAGGCCAAGGTAGAGGAATCTAACGATACACATGGAATGACTAGAACCGGAGGAGTCTATACCCCAGAACATCTGGGAGGTTCAAGTAAGGAGGCCACTAATAGGATGTATATCATTGAGATTGAACCATATCACATGTGGAGGAAAGTACATGCAAAGGAGTACTCTATTGTTGACCATCTGAACAAAGTCACTGCTCAGAAATCTACCCTGTCACTATTGCAAAATTCAGAGGCACACAAGAACGCCTTAATGAAAATGTTGAGCAAGGCTTATATACCAATAACATCATCGGCGGAGAGATGGCCAACATGGTTGGGCAATTACTAGAAAGTAATAAGATCATCTTCTACGAAGATGAGCTACCACCTGAAGGACTGAATCACAATCGAGCATTGTATATTACGGTGCAACATTGCCAAGGTCTTAGTGGATGGAGGGTCATGCCTAAATATTTGTCCATTGGATACTCTGAAAAGGTTGGACAAAGGTTTCCATGAGATACAGGTGGGAAGCATGAATGTGAAGGCTTTAGTTGGGTTCTAGAGGGCCACAATCGGGGAAATCAACTTTTGTTTGTAGATGGGACCAACTTGGTTCGACATTGAATTTCAGGGCTTGACATACCAGCCTCATATAATCTTCTGTTGGGCTGAACATGGATTCATGTTGCTGGAGCTGTGCCCTCCACATTATATCAAGTCGTGAAGTTTGAATGGAATCATTAGGAGGTAATCATTCATGGAGATGGAAGTAACCCCATCTACACTAGTCAAACCATCCCGACCATTAGACATAGAAGAAAGCTAGGAGGGGAAACCTATCATCACATTGAACGGGTCAATGACGTCTAGAAGGATAAGTGGTCGAGTAACAAAATAGAAAGCATACTAGCATGGCTTCGATATGAACCTGACAAAGGGTTGGGAAAGAGCCTCCAAGGTATCACCAAACCAATACGGCTAAAAAATCATGGCTCGGATACCAGTATACATGGAAAGAGTAAAATGATTGGTCTCCTCCATGGCATGGACCATATTACCCTCTTGAGAAACCAGTGCCGCATTTGGTACAAGCTTTTCACCAGGCTGATACGATATAGGGGACTGTAGAATAAGAAGAAATAGTTGGGTTGAAGATATTATTCTTGGAGCATGAGGACATGGATTGCAGTGCCATAATTGAGGAGGAAGAGGAAGAAGGCATCACTATTCAGACTGTGGGGGGAAGGGAGCTGCTCTCAGAAACTGGACAGCCATACCATCCCGAGCTCGAGAAGTCCCTAGGTAGCTTGGCAGAATTTACTTTTATAAGCCATTCTAGGCATTTAAAATTTCCTGTAATTTTGTTTTAAGTTTTACTTATTTTAAAATGGATACTCGATTCATCGAGTTATACTTTGTGTGGACAATTTTTTCAAGTTTTAATCAAATGCATTTTCTCCTTATTATTCACTACTATCTTCACATTTTCCTTTCTACAGCATTATTATTACTTTTCCTGATGAACCAGTGACTATGACATGTAATGAGGCAACAGAACATGAGAATAGTGATTCAGAGGAAGAAGATGAGATACCCGAGGAAATTGTCAGGGAGGTTGAAAATTTTGAGAATAAGCCTAAGTCCAATCTGGATGAGACCGAAGTAGTAAATATGGGAGACACTGAGACCATCAAGGAGACATGCATCAGCATTCGCTTGTCACCAACAGAGAAAGAAGAGTACATCCATTTTCTAAAGGAGTATGAGGACATTTTTGCATGGTCATATGATGACATGACTGATTTGAGCACTTCCATAGTGGCTAATCCATCTGTCCGCCAGTCAAGCAGAAACTCCAAAAGTTCAAACCAGACATGAGCCTGAAAATCAAGGAGAAAGTTACCAAGCACATCAAAGCCAAAGTTCTTAGGGTGGTTGAGTATCCAACCTGGTTAGCTAACATTGTGCCAGTTCTGAAGAAGGATGGGAAGGTCAGAGTACGTATTGACTATCGGGATTTAAACAGAGCAAGTCCCAAGGATGACTTCCCACGATCAAATATACATATTTTGATCAACAACTGCACCAAGCATAAACTCCAATCATTTGTAGATTGCTTCGTGAGCTATCATCAGATTTGAATGGATGAAGAAGATGCAGAGAAGAAATTTTTTATTGCACCTTGGGGTGTATACTGTTAAAAGATGATGCCATTCGGTCTGAAGAATGCTGGTGCCACTTACATAAGAGCCATGAAGACCATTTTCCACGATATGATACCCAAGGAAATAGAGGTGTATGTGGACGACGTCATTATCAAATCCAAGAGGGTCGTAGATCACATATAGGACCTAAGAAAGTTCTTTGATAGGCTTAAGAGGCACAATTTGAAATTGAACCCTGCAAAGTGTGCATTCGGGGTTCCCGTAGGAAAGTTACTGGGATTCAGCATCAGTTTTCAAAGGATCGAACTAGAACCATCAAAAGTCAAGGCTATTCAGGAGTTACCACCATCTAAGAGCAAAAAGGATATGATGAGATTCCTAGGACGTCTCAACTATATCAGTCGTTTCATAGCACAGTCCACAGTTATATGTGAAGCCATCTTCAAGATGCTGAGGAAGGATGCCAAAACAAGCTGGACAAAGGATTATCAGAAAGCTTTTGATAAGATCAAGGAGTACCTATCCACACCACCAGTTCTTGTACCTCCATAACTAGGACGAACTTTGCTACTCTATCTATATGTATTAGATAGAGTCTTTGGATGTGTTTTGGGACAACATGACAAGACGGGAAGAAAGGAGAAAGCCATATATTAATTCAGTAAGAAGTTCACACCTTATGAAGCACGGTATTCCCTGCTTGAACTCACTTGCTATGCTTTGACCTGGACATCCCAAAAATTGAGGCATTACTTCTATGCCTACACTACATACCTCATATCCAGGATGGATCCTCTAAAGTACATATTTCAAAAACCCATGCCTACTGGGAAGTTGGCTAAATGGCAGATACTATAAAGTGAGTTTGATATCGTCTATGCAACTAAAAAAGCGGTCAAAAGGCAAGCATTGGCAGATCACCTTGCTAAAAATATGGTGGGAGGAGCATACGAACCTTTGAAAACATATTTTTCTAATGAACAAGTATTGTTTCTAGGGGAAGATATTACCGAAGCATAAGAGGGTTGGAGGATGTTCTTCGATGGAGTCGCAAATTTTAAAGGAGTGGGCATTAGAGCAGTTTTGGTATCAAAAATCGGTCAGCTTTGTTCGGTATCTTCTAAACTCAGATTCCCCTTAACCAAAAACATGGCAAAGTATGAAGCCTACATACTAGGGCTCAACATGATAGTCGACATAGATGTTCGGCAGTGGATGGTGATTGGTGATTCAGATTTTCTAGTGCACCCGATACAAGAAGAGTGGGCCACCAAGAATTCCAAGATATTGTCATATCTTTACTATGTGTAGTAATTGAGAAGGAGGTTACGAAGATAGAACTCCGACATGTGCCCAGAATTCAGAATGAGTTTGCCGATGTATTGGCCACTCTGCCATCTATGATACAACATACAAATAAGAATTATATTGATCCCATTCCGTTAAAGATCCATAAGCAGCAGTCATATTGTGCTCATGTTGAAGAAACGGATGGAAAGTCTTGGATCCATGACATTAAGGAGTACTTATCGAAAAGAGAATACCCAGAGCATGCAAAATCACACTCAGAAATGCACACTCCGGGGATTGTCCCATCACTTCTTCCACAGCGAAGGAAACTTGTACAGGAGAACTCCTGATTTGGGTTTTCTAAGATGTGTCAACGCAAAGGAAGCTTCTAAGCTACTTGAGGATGTGCATGTTGGGACTTGTGGCCCGCACTTGAATGGTTTGTCTTGGGTGAGAAGATACTCAGGGAAGGTTACTTTTGGATGACCATGGAGACGGATTGCATTCAGTACGTCTGCAAATGCTATCAATTCCAAGTACACACCGATATGATAAAGTGCCGCCAAATGAGCTCAATACAAAAAACTCAACTTCGCCGCTTGGGGAATAGATTTATTGGTCCAATTGAGCCGACTGCTTCAAACGGACACAGGTTTATTCTACTTCACAAAATGGGTAGAGGCTGCATCGTACAAAGCTGTAACCAAGAAAGTCATCGCAGATTTTGTCAAATATCGTATTATCTGCCGATTCAGAGTCCCCGAGTCAATTGTCACTTATTAACGTCGCTAATCTCAACAAGGATCTAATGAAAGCTATGTATGAAACTTTCAAAATCAAGTACAAGAATCCCACATACTACAGACCTCAGATGAATGGAGCCGTAGAAGCCACCAACAAAAACATTAAGAAGATACCAAGGAAAATGGCAGAGAACCACAAACAATGGCATGAGAAGTTACCCTTTGCTCTATTGGGGTACCGCACCATGGTTCGCACATCAACTGGGTCAACTCTCTACATGTTGGTTTATGGTACCGAGGCTGTCATCCCAGCCATGGTAGAGATTCCTTCTTTAAGAATCATACAGGAAGTTGAACTCAATGATGCAGAGTGGATGAGGAATCCCAATGAATAATTGGCCCTTATCGATGGAAAGAGGATGAACGCAGTATGTCACGGCCAACTTTATCAAAATAGAATGTCCAGAGCTTTCAACAAAAGGGTCAAACCAAGATAGTTCGTACCAGGGCAGCTTGTATTAAAAAAAAATCTTCCCGCATCAAGATAAGGCCAAAGGGAAATTCTCTCCCAACTGGAAGGGTTTGTACATGATTCATAGGTTATTTACAGGAGGAGCACTCATACTTGTAGAGATGGATTGATAAATCTGGCCAAAGCCTATCAATTCAAATGCAGTCAAGAGATACTATGCTTAGATATTTTACATTTATTCATTTAATGTAATTGAACTACTCATGACCTGATTCCCATTTAAGAGGGGATACATAAGCAGCCTTATGGGTTCGGTCATATTATAATAAAATTGTCATTTCTCCCAATATCATAAATTGGGGCAGAATTTTGAGGAGGACCCTTAAAATTTCGGACCAAGTCCAGCCAATGCCATCACATGTGTCTGACGATCAATAATCAGTTAATAAACTAGGGGAGAATTTTGAGAAGGATTCGCAAAATTCCAAAGAAGATTCAACAAGACCTATTATCCAAAAACAGTTGAAGGATCCTCTAAACTAGGGGAGAATTTGAGGAAGGCCCTCAAAATTCTAACATAAGAGAGATGCAATGCCTTTGAGACGTGTTACAGTCACTATTTTACCAAAATGTATCAATATATTTTCTAAAACAACTCTATTTTTTATTAAATTGCATATTTTTGAAAACTCTATTTGCATGGCAGTCAGGTGTCTCCCAGGGAAACTCGAAAGGATTTCGGAACAGGAAAAAGCAAGGCCGACAGGCAAAGACACGAACCAACCTCCCCCTCAAAGAACTTACAATTTTCCATTGAATTCAGGCATATCACGTAATGATAAATCCAAAAATACATGCACGTTGCAAGATTACTATCAATTAGTCCATCAAACACCGAATATACATCTCCAGCTAAGACATATGCTACTCTTAATTGCTACTTGCTCTGCATGAGTTTAATCCTTGACTCCATACTCGCATGAGGCTAATCCTTGCCTCCCTATGTGCATAAGTCTAATCCCTGACTCCATACTTGCATGAGGTTAATCCCTGCCTCCTTATTTGCATGAGTCTAATCCTTGACTCCATGAGGCTAATCCCTACCTCCATACTTGCATGAGGTTAATCCCTTCCTCAATATTTACATGAGGCTAATCCTTGCCTCTATAATTGCATGAGGCTAATCCCTGCCTCCATATTTGCATGAGGCTAATCCCTGCATTCATATTTGCATGAGCTAATCCCTGCCTCCATATTTGCATGAGGCTAATCGTTACCTCCATCCCTGCATAAGGCTAATACCTCCCTCCCTATTTGAATGAGTCTAGTCCTTGAATCCATGAGGCTAATCCATGCCTTCCTATTTCCGTGAGTCTAATCCATGACTCAATACTTGCATGAGGTTAATCCTTGCCTCCCTATTTGCACGAGTCTAATCCCTAACTCCATACTTGCATGAGCCTATTCCCTGCCTCCCTATTTGCATGAGGCCAATCCCTGGCTCCATGAGGCTAATCCCTGCCTCCATACTTGCATGAGGCTAATCCCTACCTCCCTATTTGCATGAGTCTAATCCTTGACTCCCTACTTCCATAAGGCTAATCCGGCCTTCCTATTTGCATGAGTCCAATCCCTGACTCCATACTAGTATGAGGATAATCCATGCCTCCCTATTGGTATGAGTCTAATCCTTGACTTCATACTTGCATTGAGACTAATCCCTGCCTCCCTATTTGCATGGGACTAAGCAATCTCCCTCTTTACATGAATATTGATTTATTTGTAAGAATTCTTTATTCTCTTTTCGATATGGCTAAGCTTTGCCCTCCCTTTCACAAGACTAAGCATTGTCTTGATAATATCATGACTATTGCTTATCATTGGCTGAAATATTGCCAACATATCCAAAGGCATCATAGTATAAAGGCATAATCCTCATAGCCGGAAGATACCATGCCATGGCCTACAGACCTCTCGAATTTGCATATCATTATTCAAAGGCGTCATGGTTAGGAAGAACCATCTTCATGGCCCGAAAACATCATTTCATGGCCTCCGAATCCCTCACTAAGCAATTCATGGCCCAAGACATCATGGTTTAAGGACGTCATATTTAACCATGCGAAAACAACCTGCATGGTCCAAGAGGAATCTGCATCATGTCTAATTTTTGCAAATACTTGTTTTTATCATCCTCTATCTGCAGGTAACCAGTAAGATACTGTTATCCTAGTAGGAGCGATCTCGCTCCAATTCCTTCAACTGTCCCGAGCTTTAACCGCTCACCATATCCGCTTCAGCACCTCGTGCCCGTTCTTGAAATGATTCCAAAGCATCCCGCCGGTCAAAATTGGCCATCATTTCTTTACCCGAAAATTCTTTCATCCTTTCCGGGTAAAGAGGGGCGGCTGTTGATACCCAATTTTTTTCTATATATTTTCTAAACATATATACTTTCAAAATAGCATGTATAGGCGTATATAAACATAAACAAGGTCTTTATAATTATTCTATAATTTTAAAAGGTTTTAAGTCGATTTATTTCTTTCTTTTTCATTCATAAAAGTTCTAATAATTATCCTTCAAATTATTGTTGGGATAATTTAATCATCTAATCTTTTTTTATGTCAAAATGTTGTTTAAATATTTTTGAGCATTTTTTATAATTGCATTTATATTTTTAAACCCAATTTGCATATAATTGTAATATTAGCCCTATTAATGTATAATTATATTTATATGCATAAAACCGATCTTCTATATTTTTAAAAATATTGAATATCTATTTTAAATCATTTTAGTACACAGAAATTTTTTAAATAAATTATCTATTATTTATTATAAATTATATGGGGATAAATTGTCTATTTAAAATCTAGCCAAATTGCATTTCAATTTTAGCCTTAATTAAACCTAATACCCCAGCCCAATTTCGAATCAAATAACCCAAACCATGCCCTAAATGCATCTACCCGACCTAAAACCCCATCAGATCCTGGTCGTTGATCTAAAATATCAACGACCCTTATTCAGTCTTTCCTTTTTTATTCCAAACGAACCCCCAACCCTAATCATTTTCTCACATCCTCCTCCCTAAGATGCTCTTCTCTGTCAAAACACTCTCAACCTAACCCTAGCCCTTCAATCACCAAAATCTCTTCTCCGGTCATCTCCGATGACCTCTCACCGTCTCCTAAACCTCCAATGGCTTCTCTCATGCAATGTCTGCCTTCTCTAAGGTCTTCAAGGGCCAAGTCCACACCAACTTGCATCTAGGGTTCGTCACCTGCCTGTTCTTGGCTACTCCACTGTAATTTCAAGCAAAATCACTTTGTATTTTCAATGATCCTTGGGTTTTCTAAGCAGGTTCTTCATCTCTATATGGGTTTCTTTCGCAACCCTAATTTCTTTTCTGCACCTCCTAGATTTGTACAGATCTAGGACGATTTGAGTTTGTTTCTTTAATGTTTTACACTGTCCTTGGAACTCTTTACACGAATCATTGATTTCAAGTGTTTTTCACTTCCTTCTAAAAATTAAGGTTTCAGAACTTCTTTTGAAAACTTGTTTAACTGATTCTTTGGGTTTAAACTTCTATGTCTTGCATATTTTGACTGATTCTTTGGTTTTACTACTTCTTCAACTCTTATATGTTTAAAGCCCTAATTTTTTAGGTTTTTTCGTTTGGTTCTGTGTATCAGCATGACTGACCGGTTATTGTTTGAGTTTTTGTGACTATCTTGCCTCGAATATGTTCCTACTACGTTTTTAGCCTAACTTATATCAACTCTATGTGCTTGTGTTCATCTTTATTGGTCAAGACTTGCCTCTTCCTATCAGTGTTATTTAACCTTCATGTTTGCTATGTCTGGTTATTCTTTTCTTACTCTATTTATATGCTAAACACTGACTCATGACTTTGTCTTTTATTGATTCTAGATACCCTATTTCATGGTTTGATTGGAAGACCTTCCTTTAAACCTTCCATTCCTACCCTTTCTATTCAAATGACGCTTGCTAATTTTTCCTACAACAACAGCTACCAATCGAGCATTTAGATAGCTCCATATGACGCTTTGTATGGGAGATAGTATCGGTCTCCAAGGGGGTGGTTTGAGCCGGGTAAGGCTAGGCTATTGGGTACTGACTTAGTTCAGGATGCCTTGGACAAGTTTAAATTGATTCAAGATCATTTTCGCACGGTGTAGTCTAGACAAAAGAGTTGTGTCGATTGAAAGGTTCACGATGTTGCTCAAATGGTGGGGGAGAAGGTACTACTCAAGGTTTCACCTATGAAGGGTGTTATGATATTCGTAAACAATGCCAAGTTAGTCCCTCGGTACATTTGTACGCTTGAGTTGATTGGAGAGTTGGATTACAAGCTTGCATTGCTACCTAGCCTATTGAGTGTTCATCTAGTGTTTCATGTTTTTATGCTCCAGAAGTATGTTGGTGATCCTTATTATGTTTTGGATTTTAGCATGGTTTAGTTGGATGGTCATTTGACTTATAATGTGGAGCCAGTGGACATTGCGGACTACTAGGTTCGCAAGTTGAGGTCAAAGAACAAAGATTCTGGGAAGGTGCGGTGGAGAGGTCAGCCAGTTAAGGAGGCTACTTAGGAGATCGAGTGGGAGATGTGAAGCAAATATCAGCCCCGATTTGAGACTCATGGTATGATTCTAGACCTATTTGAGGACAAACATTTGTTTAAGAGGGGGATGTAATGACCTGGCCGGTCGTTTTGAGTGTTATAGCCCCGTACCATCATACTGGCATTTACTGCTTATTCTTTGCTAAATTGTTGTTATATGACTTGATTCAGTGGTTCATTTGGTTCCGACGATATTTCTAAATGAAAACAGATACTTAGTTTCAAAGTTGGAAGTTTAAGTTGAAAGAGTTAACCGGATATTGGCTTATGTGTAAACGACTCCGTCATGGAGTTTTGATGGTTTTGATAGCTCATTAGGGTAATTTTACACTTAGGAATGTGCCCAGATATCATTTGAAGGTTCGTAGTTGATTTTGGCTTGAAATAACAAAATTTGGAAAATTAGAAGTTTGGAAAGTTGAGAAGTTTAACTCAGAGTTGACTTTTGGGTTTCTGTGATTGGATTTTTGTTCCGAAAGTTGGAATAGGTTCGTTTGTCAATTATGACTTGTGTTCCAAATTTGATGTCTATCGGAGTTGTTTTGATAGGTTTCGGCATCGATTGTACAAGTTGGAATTTCTTTGTTTACATTGGCTTGAATTGGGGTGCAATTCATGTTTTTGATGTTATTTGATATTATTTGAGGCCTAGACTATGTTTGTATCATATTTTAGGACTTTTTGGTATATTTAGTTGAGGTCCTGGGAGCCTCGGGTGGATTTCAGATGGTTAAAGGATCAAATTTTGATCTTAAGGCATGGCTAAGGAGTTCTAGAATGGTATGATCGCACATCCGAAGCTCATGGTCACAGGTGCGAGGCCATTGAAGCGAGGGGGCATCGTAGAAGCGAGTTCAACTAGGCTGCTGATGGTTCTCAGGTGTGAGGAGTATGCCGCATCTATGAGCCCGCATATACGTGTTTGGTTCCGCAGAAGCAGAGGATAAGTTGGAGTTGCAAGTTCGCAGAAGCGATTCTTGTTGCACAGGAGTGAGTCCGCATATGCGGGATTCGCACCCCAAAAGTGGTGGGACGGATTTAACTTAATTTCTATAGATTCAAAAATTTGACCACATAAGTGGAAGCGAAAAGCCTGGTAAGGGTTTCGAGGTTTTAATCATTTTTAGACTTTACAAGCTCGGATTAAGGCAATTTTTGGGTGGGATTTCGAGGGATTTCTTGAGGTAAGTAACTTTTGATCATTTTAATGTAACAATATAGGTTACCCATTGAATTTCCCACCTAGTTTATATGCTTTTGAAGTGGAATTTTGTGAGTTTTGGGCTAGGGATTGGAGAGTTAAATTTGGGGATTTGAGTAACGATTTAATGTTGGAATTTGGTAAATTTGGTGTGATTAGACTCGTGGTTGAATGAGCATTCGGATTTTATAACTCTTGTTGGATTTTGGGATGTGGACCCGAGGTTTACTTTTGAGTTGACTATTTGATTTTTGATTAAGAACTTGGCATTTTAATATTGAATAGATTTCTATAACTTTTGTTGATTGTATCAAATTTTTTGTTGCTAGTTTCGAGACATTCAGAGGCCGATTCGTGAGGCAAGGGCCTATTGGACTAGAGGCTTGTACGTTTTGAGGTAAGTAACACTTCTAAACTTGGTTCTGAAGGTACGAATACCTGAATTTCGTGTTATATGATCAGTATTGAGGTGATCGCATGAGAAAGTGACACGTAGAGTCGAAGACCGAAGATAGTCGAAACTGAAGGTAGAGAGAATTATACTTACAAATATGAAATAAATGATGTCAACCGGTTGCATTTAATGAGGAATATTCTATAACATTAAGTACACGCCCCCTTACAAGGAAGATGGCATTCAGTGCCTATCGGTACACATTCTTCAATGATATAATTCTATAATTGGAAATAATTCAACTTTAAACTATCCATTTTGCCCATTGTTACCCTTGATGAGAAGCTTTTATAACCATATAAATATCATGGCACCATAAAGTTTTTACCCCTTAAGCTTTTAAGATCATAAGTTTCAAAAGTATTCCTTTTTCTCTTAAACTCCATGACGAGTCAAACTACCTCATATAAATTGAGACATATGGAGTAATATACATGAATCATATTGTAACTTTTCAAATTCTATATTGACCTTTCTTGTTTTTATTTTTTCATTGTGTAATTGTATACGGCTAAAATTGAAGAGCCCGATTTTATGATCATTATGATATCCTACAGCCCGTTCTCAGAAGGCTCGAGGCCAGGTTTGAAGCTCAACTCCAAGGGCTTCCATACGCTCTATCTCGAGACAGTGCAAATCAGCGGCTATGATGGATTAACGAGAAGTTCCCAAGGTACATGACTAAAGCTGACCTAGTCTATTAGGCTAATTCAAGCTCGTACCATGGCATTAAATGGTTGTACCAGCCATATATCTTTGTAATAAATGTACTTGTACTATGTTGGGATTCCCTCTAGTATATAAAGGAGACCTTTGTCATTTTGTAAGAGGAATCACACACTACATTGAATACAAGAACATTCTCTACTCTCTAGCTTAAACATACTCTCTTCACTACTTACATGTATTGCCTATATTTATTGTGTTCTATTAATTGTTCTTCATTTATTCGTTCGTTATTGATCATAAAGAGCCTTCATCAAAGCTCTCAAAATTGTTAGCCCTCTATCGGCTATCAATATCTTAGCATCAAGCTCGACCTTGAGGTCCCGTATAACCCGTCTCTAGGCCCCGATTCACATATTGTTTTCAAGTCCTTATCTTATTTCATAGTCTCATACTTGGAATCTATTTCCTAACAACTAGCATAAAAACAAATCACATATTTTTAGAACCACAAAATCAAATCTAATTGTAATCCCAACAAGCCTCAGGGCCGAATTACAAACCGAAAGGTTTCTTCATATATACGTATTTATGAAACAATGTGAGGCTATATTTACAAAGTTCTCTAAGAACACTGTACAAAGAATCAAATAAAAAAAGCCTAGTTTAGTCTCCCCTCGGGGACTGCAGCCCCATCGGCCTCTTCTCCACTATCTTCGGCATCGAATAAGAAGAATTTGCCGTCATATTCATCTGCCCTGGCATGCGCTATCTCTTCCGAGAGATTGAATCCCCTAGCGTGAAACTCTTCGAGGGTTTCCCTCTGAGATTTGCACCAGACATATTCATTACTTCTGCTCTCTCGATCGGAAGCACCTCTCAACTTTGCTCGGGCCTCAACAGCATCTTTTAAATAGATGACCACTTTCTTGTCGGCCTTAACCCAAAATTCTTCAGCTTCTTGGCCGCAACATGGACTTCTATCTGAGCCCTTAGCTTGTTACACTCATGTTTAGCCTGACCAACCTCGCCCCAAAGGCATTCCAAATCCTCTGTCTTGGTCCACAACTAAGGTATCAAATAGTAATCTCTAAGGATAGAAAAAGGAGCATGCACTCCCTCAGAACAAAGGTTACCTATTTCTCAAGGTGGCTCTCGTAGTTCAGGCTTCGATTCGCCTCGTACTGAAGATGCCTCAATTCTTTTCCCCTTTCATCAAAAAGAAGCCTGAGGGATTTCTCCCTCTCCAAGGTTTTCCTTAATCAGGCTTCACAGCGGAGCAGCTCAAACTTGAGCTTGTCAAAGGTCTATGAAAAAGAAGCTCGATAAGAAAATAAAAATGTAAAATCAATAGATCAACAAAGTCGACCAAAGCTCACCATAGAACAAAGCCACTGAGCCTCTTCAAAGGTCGAGCGTGCGCCTGCTGGCTTGGACTCACCGGCCGCAGTTGAACCAATCTCGGTGGGGGAATGGTCGCTCGAGACCCCGCTTGATTTAGGCGTCCCCTGGTCTCGAGTACCCCTCGAAGTACCTTCAGGGGTAAATGAAGACGGAGGCAATAGAGGAACCACTTTTCCAAGTCTAAAAGCCTCAGATGTTGTAGGATCAACAGATACGTCTTCTTTGAGCCTTTGAGCAGGGCTTGCCTCACTATGATCACTCATATCCTTCGAGAGCCCCTTTCGTTTGTTGTCAGTCCTCGACTCTAAAGCCGATGATTCTTCCTCCTCCTCGAGGGGGCATAGCCTCATCTCAGAAAAATCTCCAATGCCTGTAGTGATGGAGTTAGTACACACAAAAGGAAGTACCTTTCAATGGAATCAAGTCACATACCACGTATCGTGATGTTTTGTCTCCCATCTACCCTTGGCCAGATCTCGCCACTTATGCTCATTGTAAGTCAACAAGCTGCCAGTTTTCGAGACCAATCCACCAGGTCGGGAACCTCGTATGGCATCCATGGGATTGCTGCAAAAATAAAAAGAAAGGAAAGCATCTTTATGGAGTCCGCCTTCACCATGGGAAAAATAATAAGAACACAAGTGTACCACTTATGTGTGAAATTCCATTTTCAGGAAATGAAAGGAACTCTACAGGGATTATATCAACAGTCCGCACTCGGACAAAATGACTTATCCACCCTCTGTCCCCATCCACTTTATTACTAACAATAAAGGTCCGAGTGGATTGACGTCACAGAGTAATCAGGCCTCGACGATGCAAGGGCCGGTATAGTCTAAGAAGATGACTGAGGGTGAACTCGAGCCAAACTTTACCTGCAAAATACTTTACCATCAGCACTATCCTCCAAAAGGATGGGTGAACTTATGCCAGGGTAACCCGACATCTCTTACAAAATTTGAGCACGACTCTATCTAGGGGTCCTAACGTAAAGGGGTACGTATACTCGTTCAAAAACTCCTCGACATGAGCCATGATGCTCTCTTCTAGGGAAAGCACTTGCAGTACCACTTTTTCTCCCCATCTGTAGTCCTTTCTAACTACCTTGAGGTGCTCTTCCCCTATCTAAGAAATAAACCTCGACGCATGCTCCCGAAGACCCTAAATATTGGGAGGTCTCTCTAACACAAAGTCCCTCCTTGTGAAAAAGTACCTCGAGGGTAGCTCACCAGATACTGGCAGTGTACCACCGATCGAGCGTGAAGTAGAGGCAGAACACTCCTCTCCCTGGTGAACGGGTTCTGACATAGCAGCCATGGAAGGTAAAGTCTTGGGAGAAAGCTTTTGGAATGGTAAGAGAACTAGCACAGAAAAGAGCTCTATAAGAGGGATAGTTACTCAAAGTAGTGGAGTCCTCAGACAAGAGATAGGCAAATGCATATATATAGAGCAAGCATCGATTGTTCTCCTATCCTGAAGGCTAATTAATTCTGACCATGTTAGTGCCATTTTTTGGGGAAGTGTACCAGTGGGACCACCCCGGTCGCTTTACCACCGTGGCACATAAATGATACTGTCACATAGCGCTCGGGGGCCATTAGGACCCCGAAGATCTCTATTGTTAAAAGCATCAATTCTAAAAGGCTATCGACCTAATCTCGAGATGGTGCCCAATCTCGAGAATCCCGACTACTCCAAATATAGGCTCCAAAGAGCCAACGTCAAAATTTAACAAACTAAATTTACATAAGCATTGAGAATAAATTCGAAGACTTGAAGCAGAAAAATTTTCTTATACAGCCAAAAATATATTTACAAGGGCCATCTTTGCAAGACTTTTTCCCCCGAGAAGTTCATACACAAAAAAGAATGGAAGACGACATGGGCCTATTCTTCGTCGTCACTGCTCTCCGGGTCATCTCCAAAACCCTCATCCGAAGTAGCCGAGAATTCCAATTCTTCCTCCAAGTCTTGGGCTTCCTCAATCTCAGCTAAGAGATTGGCGCCTTTAGCGCTTGTTTCCTCGAAAGCTTTCCTCCTTGCCTCTGCACGAGCGTAAGCGATGGCCCTATCCAGCTTTTGCTTGGCATTCCCCAATATTTCTTGGGCTCGTTCATTCGCAGTAGCAGCATCTTTCCTGTATGAAGACGCATCCTCTTCGGCCTCAGACTTGGTCATAGATAGTGCAGCACCCTCTTTTTGGGCACTTTGAAGAAGTTCTCGGGTCGATTCTAGCTCCAACCGCAAAATGTCCCTCTCTGAGGCCACGGCCTCATTTTGCCCCCTCAGCTCGAGGATCTCTGCATCCTTGGATGTAGCCTCTTCCTGAAGTTGCCCCACAATGACATCTTTTTGCCCCATCTACAGAGACAAAACAAAGTTTATAAGCATCAAGCTACGAGAACAAAAAATGAACTCATGGATGTCGTGTTACCTGCTCAGCAAGGCAAGCCCTTTCCTGGCACACTCCCTCCAAACTGGCTTGAAGCCTGCTCAACTCTTCCCCTTTTTGGGCAAAGGGGGTCCTTGACTCTTTTAACTCTGAGGTAAGCTACCTCCTTCCCACGGCATAAAATCTCACCTTGGAGCCTAGAGAAGGCATGGTCATACATTTTCTTAGCCTACAACAACATAGAAAAATCATAAAGTCAAGCGCAAAGATTTAAAGAACAAGTAATATGTTGAGAGTATCACTTGCTGCTGAAGCCTCTCTGTCTCCTCGAGAGCAGCGGGAGCATCGAGATAATTATTATCATTGATACCAATGAGGATGTCTTCGAGCATATCATCCCCTGCATGAAAGGCCCCCGCACCAGCAGCATCCTGATCCCGAGCATCCCTTATCTCCCCCAGTGAGAATGCAGGGCCCAAATTAAGGCCACTCAGGGTATTAATTTCTTTAATGGCCTTATCTTGCCCCCAAAAGCTTCGGGTTTAGGCCCTTCGGAGTCACCGACAGCGGGTTCATCAGCACGGACTGTGCCATATCTGACTTGGGACTCGGGGACTGTCTCTGAGCCCTCTTCAAGGTCTCCTCAGCATATGTATGGTCCAAATCGGCTATCCCCAATTCGGCAGCTTCCCACCCGATATCTTGAGGAGCATCTTTTCCTCATCTAGCCCTTTGTACCAAAGGGCATGCACTATCATAATCACCTTCATCCTCGGTACGAGGACTTCCCATAGCAGCCGAAGTCAAGATCGTGGTATCCTTCTTCATCTTCTTACGCTTGCCGAAATTCAAGGTAACCTCTTCACCAGCAGGGGCCGGCCTCATCAACACTAAATCCACGAGGCTTGCACAAGCATGATGCATCAAACAAAAGGATACTCATAAGGAAGCATAGTAAAAATAACGGTAAAAATATATTGTGGCTCTTGGCCTGCCACCGTGTTCTGGCCAAATCGCGCCAAGAGCTCTCAACATAAAGAAATTTGGAGTCCAACTGTCTAACCCATCCTGATAGGTTCTAAACCACATCGGGGTACCAAACAGTGGCTACACAATTAAAAGAAGATCATTTTTCAAAAGAGGATGAAAGGGCAATAAAACATGCTAGAGATAGGGGCACTTATGCTACGTATTCCATTCCTCTGGGAATGGTATCATATTGGCTGGGATTTTATCTGAGGTCCTCACTCGGAAAACCATCTCATCCACCCACGATCTTTGTCCTCATAGATGCTCGAAAAGAACATCCTCGTAGATCGAGGATGAAACTTGATCAAACCGCGAAAGATACGGGGGCTATATAGTGTGATCAAGTGATCGAGAGTGAAAGACATACCGTCAACTTGGTGAGAAAAAATATCGGATCATATAGACTATCCTCTAGAATGAAGGATAAATTTGGCCGAGGTCACCCGGTACTCACGACAGAAGTCGAAGATCATCGGGTCTATCGACGGAGAAGAAGCGTCTGAAGAACCCATAGGAACTAAAGTAAAGGGGTATGTATATACACTGAGAGTGCCAGCCTTATGGTCTACTATGCTTTCAGCAGCTCTAGGAATCTCAACTAACATTGCTTCCTGTGAGCACGTGATTTTCGCTCTCACGACAATTACTCCCAAAAATATAAAAAATAGTTTTGTAGCGCATTTGATTTTTTGTGGATTATGTGTTATATTTTGTAGGTGTGTGTTTATTTTTGCACTAATTGAAAGTACAAAAAATACGTGTTACGAGCATTTAGGAAGCAATTAGCCACAAAGTGGGTAGAAGAGAAAATTACAAAAAAAAAAAATATATATATATATATATATATATATATATATATATATATATATATATAT
>MU732513.1:0-15703 GCA_026770625.1 Nicotiana glauca
CTTGATTATCAGTAGCCCGATTTTCTATCTTAAATTCTGGTTTTGACCAAATTATCATTTTTTGGTTAAACAACTCTGAAGGGTTTAAGTGATACACTGAACAATAATTTGAAGTGTCTACTTGATAAATAGGTCTGTTGAGGTGTTCAAATGACCGTTGTGGACAACTTGAAGGGGCCATTGATGTATTTCACCTTAAAAATATGTGATTAATCTAAAACTGAAAAAACAAAATAATGCGTCTATACACAAATATATAAACAACGTTATCTAGAAAAAAATAGATCTCTAGCTCCTGGCATTCTAATTTCTAAAATATATAAACAATTGTTGTTGTTGCTGTTGTATAAACTACAAAAGGAGAGAACTGGTTGTGTTTGCTTAATGCGGAAAAATATAAGAATTCACCTACACGCGGTATATACAAAATCATTAAATTCAAGACAAATGTATTTCATATACGCAACAAAATCATTGAATTTAAGACAATTGTCTTTCATATACGCATTATTTATCACTTACCGATGGTTAATAATATGTATTTTTACTTTAATTTTTAAATGCTAAGATTAAATTGATTGGTTTGGTAAACATCATGTGTTGGTAAGTGACACACTTAATTTATTCCAAAATATATTTGGCGTTTTAGAAAAAATGAGCAGCCATTCGTCATAAATTTTTGGATTAATAAAGATGAGACGATTATTTCAACTTAGAAAAGTGCTAATTTAATATGGACTCTTTTTTCTTTCTGTTTTTTTTTTCTTATTTTTATTTTTTCCCATTTCCCTCTAATTTACTTGCATTTTTGGATTTATAAAAATGAGACGAGTGTTATCACTTTTTCTCCTTCTATCTATATTTTACGATTCCAACATGTGGGATTCATTAGTTTTAATTTAATGATGACTTCACTGTCATGAAACGTATGCATTCTGCTAAAAATAATCAAAGAAACTTTCATGAAGGTGAAGGGTTAATGGCTATTGCACGGGGAAAAATCAAGTTAATGTTGGAATTAATTATGTGCTGACATGTCAAGATACGTAGATTAATGAAAGAGTGACAACTGACAAAGAGTATTCGAAGAGATACGAGCCTTAATAGGTACTGACAAAGATTCAAGAAAATAGGAAGGAACGGTTACTCGGACCTCTTGGTAATTTGAAAAGATATCGGAGGAATGAACCTAGAGAGCAAAAAGTACAGATGCATACTGTCCGTAATTAATGAGCACCGATGATGAAAAACGTTACGGAATCTTCATGAAACAGTTACGATTGCTAATTATAACGTTACATTAATGCCATTAATTGCTCATAATGACTTTGTTGTGAGAGGAAAGAAACGTATTACTTAGAAATAGCTATAAAAGGAGAGGAAAAAGCATTTGTAAGGACACCGATTATTATTGGAATACACTGATTTACTTTGCTTTCTTTTATTTACTCAGCTATCGTTTAAATCAATTCTATTTGCCCAATATTTGATTATCAGTAACCCAAGTTCTTCTAAAATTAAGCTTTAACCGAAATTTATATTTTCTGGTTAAGCAAATTGGTTCCTTTACTGCGAATCTGATAATCTACTACTCTCCAAATTGACTATTTCGTCAAATCAATCATGTCGAATGTCAACGACAACAACCAAAGAGACCATTAACACCAGGAGAATCAGCAAGGCAATGGAACTCCGGTCCCATCCCCACGAAATTCTCCTCGACAATCTAGAGAAGGAACTCCTGACGGATCTCAGTCAAATATAAATGATTATTTTGAAAATGATGAGGCTGTTAATGAAGCATTGAAAAAGTTAGTCGCTCAACAGGTCAGCAATGCTCTTGAGGCTTTCGCTAACCAGCTGCCGGTTGTGCCACCCACATCTACTCCAAACAACAACACCTTAGAAAATCCTCGCTCAGGACTCATTAACTCTAGCAGTGGAGGAACTCCTAGCGAATCTCGTGATGGAGGGTTAGGTAACCCAGTTAATTCTGATTTATAAAATTTAGTACTAACTTTGTAGAAACAGCTCAAGAACCAGAGTGACCGCATAGAGCAAAGTACCGCTTGTAATCAAGGGAATAGATATGGACAAATACTCACAACAACCTTGGAATCCAAGTGCTGCTCCTCTACTAATTTCGAAGAAATTCAAGATGCCCGATATTCTGAAATATGATAGAACAACTAATCCACAGGATTACGTAACTGCATTCATAACCGGTGTAAAAGGCAACGACTTGACCAAGCAAGAAATTGAATCGGTATTGGTCAAAAAATTCAGAGAAACACTCACTAAGGGAGCATTAATATGATATTCTCTTTTACCCAAAAATTCTATAGATTCTTTTACTGAGCTTGCAGATTCATTTATCAAAGCACACTCAGGAGCTCAAAAGTTGAAAAAAGAATGGAGGACATTTTTAAAATAAAGCAAGGAGATATAGACAGATTCCAACGTGAGAGGATGATGTTGCCACGTGTTCCTAATAACTGGGCGGCTATTGTATTTGCTAGAAATCTAAATGAACAAAGTTCAGAAGCCACGAGGAGACTCAAGAAAAGTTTACGAGAATTTCCAGCAACAACTTGGAATGATGTTGATAATAAATACAACACGAAGTTGCGGATAGAAGAAGATACCATCATTCAATCTCGAAGGGATGAAAGGGTAAGTTCAAGATGAGCTGAAACTGAAAAAAGGTCCGGTAAAAATAGGTATGAGCCTTACATGGGACCAGCAGGAAGAGACTCACATTCAAAATAGGAAAATCAAAGGTACGATCATAGATTAAGAAATAGAGAGTCAGGTTCATCATCAAGGTTCGGAAAAAGAACAAAACACGCGAGAGATGCGAGAAGATGATAGAAGCTCGAAGGCAAAGATCGGCAATTACAGTTTTAATATTAGCACATCCGAGTTGGTGGTTGTTTTAAGGAGCATGGGAGACAAGGTATGCTGGACAAAAGAAATGAGATCAAACCCGAACAGGCAAAATCCTAATTTTTAGTGCGAGTTTCACAACGATCACGGTCACAAAATGGCGGATTGTAGATTGCTGCAAGGTGAAGTAGAACATTTATTAAAACAAGGTTATTTAGCTGAATTATTTAGTGAAAATGGAAAGAAGGCGTATATGAAGAATAGACAGGATCCCCCTAAACGTCCTTCACCAAAAAGGACGGTTAATGTCATAAGTGGAGGAGAAGAGATCAATGGCATAACATCTACGGCAGTGAGGAAGGTGTCAAAAATAACAGTCACACACGGGAAACGAGTTTGACAGGTTTTGGAAGAAGATAGTATTACACTTGATGATACTGGTACAGATGGCGTGCTAACCCCACATAATGATGCACTGACAATATCTTTACTTGTACATGACACTAATGTGAAATGAGTTTTGATGAGTGGTAAACGAGATGCAAACTAATGATAAGCTAATACCCAAGGCACACACCTTGTCTGGTTTTGACAACTCGAGTGTCGTAACAAAATAGGAGACAATACTCACCAGATTCACAGAAGGAGTGGTCAAAGATACGAAATTTCAGGTGGTAGAAATGGATATCGCTTATAATATGATTCTCGACAGACCTTGGATTCACAAAATGGACGTTGTCCCATCTACCTTACATCAAGTTATCAAGTTTACATCACAATGCAATATGACAAATCCGTGATGACCAACAAGCTTCACGAAGCATTAATTTCGTGGTAGATTCACACACAAAAAGCAACAAAAAATAGCAATCACAGGATGTAGTTGAGGATGCATCAATATGAACCTCAACTGGAGATGGGAAAACAGATGTAGATTTGAGGCTCGATGCTATTCAGGAACCAGAATAAAATGAAAATATCAAAACAACGATCGAGGAACTGGAAGCTGTGGTGCTATTTGTACATTGGCCAGACAGAAAAGTCTACATTGGAACTAACTCAGCCCAGAAATGAAGTGTAAGTTGATTGAATTTTTAAAGGCTAACACAGAGTATTTTGCTTGGTCCCATTCAGATATGACAAGTATACCACTGGAGGTAATGACCCGCAAATTAAATGAAGATCCATCATACCTACCTGCCAAACAAAAGAAAAGGAAGCAAGGCTCCTTACAAACCAGGTGATTCAAGATGAGATGCAAAAACTTTTAAAAATTAGATCCATCCGCGAGGTAAAGTATCCAGATTGGTTGGATAATACTGTTGTAGTACCTAAAAATAATGGTAAGTGGCGAGTTTGTGTAGATTATACTGATCTGAATAAAGCTTTCCCTAAAGATTCTTTCCCATTACCACACATAGATCAACTAATCGATGCTACTACAGGGCATGAATTGTTAAATTTTTTAGATGCATATTCAGGATATAATTAGATTAAAATGGATCCTCTAGATGAAGAAAAATCTTCCTTCATTACAGACAGAGGGACTTACTGTTACAAAGTCATGCCATTCTGTTTAAAGAATGCTGGAGCCACATACCAAAGGCTAGAGACCAAAATGTTCCAAGAACACTTAGGCAACACCATGGAAGTGTACATAGATGGTATGTTGGTCAAATCACAACAAACATGGGACCATATTCAGCACTTGACTGATACGTTTCGGATTCTTCGCAAATTTAACATGAAGTTAAATCCTGAGAAATGTGCATTTGGCGTCTCATCAGGTAAGTTCTTGTGATTTCTTATTTCTCACCGTGGTATTAAAGTAAATCCTACGCAGATTAAAGCTATTAAAGAAATTCCACATATACTCACGAGTAAAAAAGAAGTACAAAAGCTGACAGAAAGAATAGCAGCCTTGGGCAGGTTTATTTCCAAGTCATCAGAAAAGTGCTTGAAATTCTTTTCAGCTTTAAAAAAGCAAAACCAATTTGAATGGTCTGAAGAATGTCAACAAGCACTTAAAAATTTAAAGGTGTACCTTTCAAACCTGCCATTGCTAACCAAACTAAAAGACGGGGAGAAATTGCTTGTCTACCTTGCAGTTTCAGAAGTGGCGGTAAGTTCCGTATTAGTTCGAGAAGACCAATGTAAACAATCACCGATTTATTATGTTAGAAAATCTTTGCTAGATACTGAGACTAGATATCCTCATTTAGAGAAACTTGCATTAGCTTTGATTATGGCATCTAGGAAATTAAGACCTTATTTCCAATGTCATCCTATTTCTATGGTAACCGCCTACATCTTATGTAATATATTGCATAAACAAGAGCTATCATGTAGTTTATCCAAGTGGGATATAGAACTAAGTGAATATGACATTACATATCAACCTAGAACTGCAATAAAGTCACAAGTTTTAGCAGATTTCGTGGCAGATTTTAGCCAAGGGATACAATGGGAAGCAGAAAAAGAAATACACATATTTAATGGATCTAATCCAGGTACATGGAACATATTTACTGATGGTTCATCAAATGTAAAAGGAGCAGGTCTGGGAATTGTCCTGGTACCACCTACGGGTGAAACCATAAGACAAGCAATAAAGTTCCATCCAATCACTAATAATGAGGCAGAATATTAAGCTGTGATTGCAGGTTTGGAATTGGCACGAGAGCTCGGAATAGAGCAAGTCATAATTAAAAGCGACACGCAACCCGTAGTTAACCAGATGCAGGGACTTATACAGCCAGAGAGGCGAGGATTCTACAATACCAGGAAAGGCATGAGATTTGGTCAAACAATTTTAAATTTGGAAATTCATGCAGATACCAAGGGAAGAAAATGTCGAGGCAGACACTCTAGCTAATCTTGCATTTGCTGCAGAAGTAACAAATGAAGAAAATGCTTCCGTGATTTATTTGGTTCATTCAGTACTTGATCAAGATAAAAACAAGGTAAATTACAATAATCTAACTTGGGATTGGAGGAACGAGATTATCAATTTTTTTGCAGTATAGAATATTACCTAAAGATAAGAAAAAGGCTCAAGCACTTCGCAAAAAACCGCTCGTTACTGTCTAAATCAGGTCAATCTTTATCGAAAAATGCTCGGTGGTCCTCTAGAAAGATGCCTCGGGCCTTCTCAAACAGAGTATGTGATGAGAGAAATACACAAGGGATATTATGGAAATCACGCTGAAGGAAGATCTTTGTTACAAACCATGATTAGAGCCAGCTACTATTGGCCAAAAATGGAGGAAGACGCGGAACATTTTGTGGCAAAATATGACAAGTTCCAAAGATATGTTAACAACATGCATCGACCAGCTGAATTATTGCATCCGGTCATTGCACCATTGCCTTTTATGAAGTGGGGGATGGATATCGTAGGTCCACTACCACAAGCCAGAGGCAAGGTAAGATTTTTATTAGTACTCACTAACTATTTTACTAAGTGGGTAGAAGCGGGAGCTTTCAAACATGTACGAGAAAAAGAGGTCAGAGACTTTATCTGGCAAAACATCATATTCTGATTCGGGGTGACAAAGAAAATCGTATGTGATAACGGCCAGCAATTTATAGGTGCACAAATCACAAAATTTTTCCAAAGTTTGCGAATTAAAAGGATTACCTAAACGCCTTACCATCCGGTGGGTAATGGACAAGCTGAATCAACAAATAAAATCATTATCAACAACTTGAAGAAAAGACTGGAAGAATCTATAGGCAATTGGCCAGAGGTACTACCTGGAGTCTTGTGGGCTTACCGAACAACAAAAAAATAAGTACGGGAGAAACATCATTTTCACTTGTATACGGGGTCAAAGCCTTAATTCTGGTAGAGATAGGGGAACAAAGTACGAGATAAACTTAAGCTACAGAAGAATCGAATGAAGAAAAGATGCGGATAAACCTGGATTTACTTAAATAAAGGAGGGAGGATGGCAACACAAAAATAAGTTATTGAGTGGTATTACTATTGGAAATCCCGTCTTTAGATACTTCAAGATTGGGGACTATGTACTCAAGAAAGTTTTCTAATCCATAAGGACAACCAACGCAGGAAAGTTAAGTCCAAATTGGGAAGGGCCTTACAAGATTCATGGTATCGCAGGAAAATGAGCATACGAGCTTGAAACATTAGATGGAAAGATTCTACCTTCAATTGGAATGATGATCATCTGAAGAGATACTACTTCTAAGGAAAGGAAATACCAACAGGCAGGTATCCCCACTCACGATTTTTATTTTTGAATTATTAAAATTTTACTAACGATTTTAGATGATAGGGAAAGCTAGCCCATACTAAATGATGAATTACGACCTGAAAGACACAAGGAAAGAACATAATTCCCAGTCTAGGGTTACACCTATTCCGATGGAAATTTAAATAGGTTACATAGTCTTCATCTAAAATCGTACCTCTAAGTCTCGTATGTTTTTCCTTTTTAGGAAAAGGACCTCATGGAAGGAACAATCAAGTGCTCGAGATTTCATATTTCAAAGCTCAAACACTTGGGGGACTATATAATATACATACAAGGAAGGCAAGGAAGGCTGAAACAGATATATTTCAAGTCAAGCCTAAAGTCTACTCAATAAATATCAAGTTCAGGGCAAAGTCACGAGCCTAAAATCCAAGCCTGATCCAAAAACCTATGAAGAATACACTTGTGGATACAAATTTTAAAATCTTATGAATGTTTAGGTTAAAGGCAATATTTAGCTATGGGTCATAAAGAAACCCTTGAATTTTTTGTTTTTCGCAAATCTGTTGTAAAGAAAATAGTTACGGAAGAGTAATAGAAGATATTTAAATACATGTAAGATATTATTTAAACTTGACAAAGTTCGAATGGAAACTTTATCAAAGTTATTTCAAGAAACATTTGTGTTCCTATTTCTCCTTTTGTATGTTTACACCATTATGAAGATGAGACATCTTCTACACTAAGTGACATATATAAAAGGGCCCTCTTTTATAATTCATTTTTGATTCAAAAACCACGAAGTTAATTAAGCATTTCTAAAAGTGCAACAAGTCAGAAGGGTAAAGCAAAAACTCATATATTAAAAAGCAAGACCTTGGACTTATAAAAAAACAAGGAAAATTACTAATAGAGTATAGCAGAAAATCGAGAGAATTAAGTTAAAATGAAAACTTTGTAATATTAAGTTTAAGCTAAGTATGAACTTAGTAATAAATTGATTGTCATTCTAAAGCCCTGAAAAGACCCGGGGACATACTGTTACCAAAAACATTACCCCCAAATGGGACCAGGGGTAATAAAAATACACATTCTACCAATAAAAAGAGTCAAACTTCACAAATAAACTTTCATTGTGGAGCAGGTTCGGAAGAAGAGTTCAAGGCATCATCAGCAACAGAAGGCTCGATTTGGTATGAAGGAGCCGGGACATCCACCGCACCAGGATTAGCTTCAACATTTTCGGGAGTGTCATCCATAGGTGAAGAAAAGATTTGGATTTGCTGAGTTTGTTCTATTGTTTCCTTAATCTTGGGTAACTTAACATCCAAGTTAAAACCTTCCTGGCTTACCTCCATAAGAGTATCATGGCACATGTTCAAAATAGCCCAACTAACATCAACAACAACCTTGTCCTCAAGAGCCTCGTAACCTCTTTCCCAATGGTCAATTTCACTCTTGAGCTCCTCCCTCTTAGCTTAAAAAGCATCGTAAAAAGACTGTAAAGGGGCAAGTGAACTCTCCAGAACTTAACCTTGTCAGAAGACACCCGGAGATCTTATGGGGCCTGCGTGAGTGTTTGAAAAAGCTCACCAGCATAAACTTCTTTCTTAGTTAGCAAAGCTTTAAGGCCTCTGATCTCTTCAGTAGCTTCGAAGAGTTGTTCAACAAAAAAACATTCAAGGAGATTCTTATCCTTGCCTGCCTAGTTGGAAGAAGCTTTTTCAACTGCCAATTCTGATGCCATGACTCTCAACTGCTACTCTAAGGTACATTTGCTTTCTTCTAAAATTTCCATCTCAAGCTAAAGACTTTCATATTGTTCTTTCCGATTGTCTGCCTCAATTTGATAATCATGCATCGATTGCTCTATATGGGAAACCCTTTTCATCATCTCCATACCGATGAGATTGATCTAAAAAAAAGAGGGTAAGAATCTTAGTAAAAGGAGAATGGAATAAAGCGTGAAAAGAAATTATTACCTTCAGTAATGATTGCACGCTATCATTCATCCAAGTCAAAGAACTATGACTTTCTAGTTTGGACTTTTCAACCGGACCAATTAATGAAACCATATGTCAGCTCGACTAGAATTTTTCATAAGACTACCATCGGTAGGGACTTCAATGGTAATCTGCTTCATCACTCTACTTCCACTTGAAGAACCAACTTCAGTGCGAGAAATGGTAGTAGCGAGGACTGCAGAGGCGGTCATAATAGCTTGAGGCGAGGCAGAAACAGCAGCAGTAGAAACATGTAAAGAGCATTTTATTGGGACAGACACGGGGAAAGAGGCAAGAGGTACTTCATCAGACGCCAAATCAAAACTTTCACTATCAAATCCACGTGAAAAAAGTTGTTCATCAGAGTCACGAGCTGCCATAGAAGTATCATCGTTAGAACTTACTAAGGTGGCTTTAACAGGCTCGGTCATGGGAATAAAACATGGAGGAGTAGCTTCATCATCCAAAATGACACGTCTTCTAGCCCGTGACCTTCTAACCAAATGTCACGACCCGAATTTCCCACCATCGGGAGTCGTGATGGCGCCTATGTCGGAGCTAGGCAAGCTAAGCATTTAAAACTTTTTCGGATAACATCACAATAATAATAACAATAATACACCTTTAAATAAGAGCGGAGGTCTTTTAACAAAAATAACTGAAAACCCAGAATGCAGAAGCATAACATTTCACTACTCAAGACTGGAGTCACTACCTCACGAACTACTAATAAATTCTATAAACAAGTCTGAATAGAAAAAAAATACACAGTGTCTGTCACGGTACAATGAAAACAAATAGAAGATATTGAAAGGGACTCCGGCCTGGGAACGCCAGCTAAGCTACCTCGTATTCCCTGGACTGAAGTCAGCTCCCACTCAATGTGCTACTGCTATGGTCCAAAAGTTGCTCCAGTACCGTGATCTGTGCAAAAAGCACAGAAGTGTAGCATCAGCACAACCGACCCCATGTGCTGGTAAGTGCCTGGCCTAACCCCCGCAAAGTAGTGACGAGGCTAGACAGGACTACCAAATCAACCTTTACAATTCAATATATATATGTGCAATGAAAGGAAAGAATACCAAAACTAAACAGTTAAAAGGGAGGGAAGCATGCTATGGGGGAGTACAATCCGGATATAAAAGTCATCAACTTAAATAAGAAACAGGGCACAACAATAATTAACAAATAACAGGAAATCCAACAGTTGCACGGCACCAACCTTCGTGCTTTTACTCTCATCCTCACCCAAGGAAATCAAATAAAATGCATGACATCAATCTTCGTGCTTTTCCTCACATAACTCTTATTTCATGGCATAGAATGATCTTTCGTGCAATTATAGTCAAATCAGAGCACGGAATGTCCCTTCGTGCATAAATAATCAAAACATGGCACAGAATGACCCTTCATGCAGATATAATCAAAACATGGCACGTAATGACCCTTCATGCAGATATAATCAAAACATGGCGCAAAATGACCCTTCGTGAAGATATAATAAAAACATGGCACGGAATGACCCTTCGTGCATTATCACTCTTCCTCACCCAAACAGCAATCACAACTAAACGGGCTAGGGAATAAACAATTATAAGAAATGTCCCGTCAAGGGAAAACACAATTAAACAACCAAATCCCGGCAAGGGATCAATAACAACAACTTTCACATCCCGGTAAGGGAGATAATCAATATACTCAAACCATCCCGGCAAGGGATTAATCACATCNTCAAACTCTTCACATTATATAGAAAATCATTAATTAGCTTGGAAGAGTCCCAAAGTATGCCAAAACAAGTACCAACAAAGACCCACGGTCATGCTAGACACCGGTGTATAGATACTCGTCACCATACCTATATACCGTACTCGATCATTTAGCAATTAACAATTAATAACACTCTAATCCTATTCCCTCACGCCAAAGTTAGATCAAACACATACCTCAAATGCTCTAAAAATCCACTCAAGCCTCTAGTATAGCTTTAACCCTTGAATTCACCACAAAACCGCTCGAATCTAGTCATTAATTACTTGAATGTATCAAAAAATGCTAATTGAATAACTTGAATGCATGAAAATGAATTTTCCAAAGTTTTACTCAAAAATTCCCAAAACGCCCCCGGGCTCACATGGTCAAAACTCGAGGTTAGAACCAAAACCCGGTTACCCATTCCCCCACGATTTCATATCTATGATTTGTTTTGAAATCGGACCTCAAATTGAGGTCCAAATCCCCAATTTTAAGAAAACTTAGGTTCTACCCAAAATCCCCATTTTCACCCATGAAAAACCTTGATTTTAAGATGAAAACATGATAAATGATGTTAAAGATTGAAGAAATTAAGTGAAAATCAACTTACAAATGGATTGGAGGAAGAAGGGTTCTTGAAAAATCGCCAATGGGTGTTTGGGTTTGAGAGATATGAAAAATGAGGCTTAAAAATCGTCTAAGTATGAAAATTGCAGGTTGCAGATATGGGAATTGCGAACTTGGGTTCGCAATTGCAAACCCACTAGACTTGGCAAATACGAGAAAAGAGTTCGCATTTGCGAACCCTGCCCAGGTGCCCAGTCTTCGCAAATGCGAAGCCTGCAGGTCTGAAGCACCTGTTGCAAAATCTGCAGCCCAAAGTTTAAGAAAAACAACTCGACACCTATCCAAAACTCACCCGAGCCCTTGGGGCTCTAAACCAAACATGCACACAACCTTAAAAACATCCTACGGACTTACTCGCGCGATCAACTCGCTAAAATAATATCATATACATAGGATCAAGCCTCAAAACACATGATTTTCTTCTAAGTTTCATAAACTTTCAAATTTGGAACTTATAGTCCGAAACACGTCATACGACGTCCGTTTTCAACCAAACTTTACAGATAGCACTTAACACATATTTAAGACTTGTATCGGGCATCGGAATCAAAATACGAGCCCGATACCATCACTTTTTGATCAAATTTCATTTTCATTTTCCTTAAACATTTTCAAAAAATAATTTCATGAAAAAATTCATTCCTCGGGCCTGGACCTCGAAATTCGATTCCAGACATATGCCCAAGTCCCATATTTTTCTACGGACCGTCAAATCATGGGTCCAGGCCGAAATCAACTTTAACCATATTAATATCAAATTCATCATTTTTCACACAGAATTCATATACATGTTCGGACTGCGCACACAAATCGAGGCAAATAAAAGTGAGGTTTTCAAGGCCTCGGAAGTGCGGAATGAATGAGGAAATGGGTGATGACCCTTTGGGTCATCACACCAAAGAACTTCCATCTCGTTCCTCTTCCTCTTAAGAATCCTGGGATGCATCAGCCTTCCTTTTCGATGAAGAACTCAAGATTATTTCCTGAGTTCTTGCCAAAGAAACGCTGAAAGCTGCGATTGCCTTGGCACTTACACCAAGAAGAGACAACCCTGATAAAAAGAAGGGTCAAATACATTCTAAAGGAAGAATGAACAAATAATAGAAAGAAAAAAAGTAAAGTTTTGACCATGAGTTTTAACCTTCCAACCAAACCTGTTTGAAAGGTATTTCCAAGATTTAACATCCATCGGAGCAATGGTAAAAAATTTCTCTACCCAACCACGGAAATTGAGAATCTCTTCAACAATTTCCATGGTTGCTATAAAAAGAGAAAGTGAAACAGTCATGGGAAAACAAACCCTTCCAAAACAAAAAGGGAGAAAAAAGAGAAGAGAGAAAGTTGTAAAGTAAACTTACGTGCAAAATTTTACTTTTCAGGGAATGGTATATTTTCTTCACCTACTAACCCTACAGTAGCAGCATCAACAAAATCTGGTAAACCATCCACGGTCCTTGTCATCCATAGGGCTGACTAAATACCCTCTTACTCCTCGCCACCAAAGTAAAGATCCCATGTCGGAACAACTTAGGGGAGTAGAGGTGGATCAGATGAAAAAAGGTAAAAGGCAATTGAGCCAAGTTAGCCAAGTACCTTAGACAAGAAACAACCCTCCACACAATGGGGTCAATTTGTCCTAAATAAATATTGAAAAAATGACAGAATTCGATGGTAACAGGATCAATAGGGGGTCTAAAATTCAGTGTAAAGGGATACATAGACACAAAAGAAAAGCCAGCCTTGAAGGACGTGATCCTTTGATTTGCATTAGGAATTATGATTGGGAAGTCCAATTTCCAGTGGCAATCTCTGCGGACAATAGAGATTAAACCTTCAGTAATTTGAGAAGGGTAAACATCAGCACGATCAAGGGATGACATAGAAGAAACCTGATTCCTAATCGACTCTATATCAGTATAAAAAGAAAGTTTAGAGGGGATAATTTCATCTACTGTGGCTTCACGAACTGGTTCATTAGAGTCCCTAATTCTGGTAGAAGATCTATGTGGAAGAGAAACCCTAGTTCTAGAAGAAGAAGGAGGGGTAGAACTAAGTGGAGGCAAAGAATCACCTCGAATAGATGATGATCGTAAACTACGTAATCTTCCCACTCTTCTGCTTCTAGTAGGAGCAAGGAGAAATTTATCAACAATAGGAACTTTTTGAGGATTAGGGTTAGAAAAAGAAATAGATGTACGAGGAAGAAGACAAGAATGAATATTCAAAGATGGAAAACTTTTATGAGAAAGAAAAGGCAAAGGTTATATTTATACTCAGAAGCAACCGTCAAACAAAAAGGTAATGATGGGAACGTCATAATGAAAACTGTTACTTCGTGATTGATATAAGTCATAAAAAAGCCTTAAAAGGCACTGAAGGGTTGCATAATCAATCAAATATCACCACATGACACATGCATTAAATGGAAGTGACATGCAAAGCGTTAGTTCTGGAGAAGGTAAAATGAAATGTAGAATGGCAACAAAAATTTCCGCTTTAATAAGATCCACTTCCCAAATATTCAATCGATGAATAAATGGCAAGTGGGGGGACTATCTGTATTAGGAAAAATCAAGTTAACATATGGAATTAATTATGTGCTGACATGTCAAGACACATAGATCAATGAAAGAGTGACAACTGGCAAAGAGTATTCAAAGAGACACGAGCCTTAATAGGTACGGGCAAAGATTCAAGAAAACAAGAAGGAACGGTTAATCGGACCTCTTGGTAATTTGAAGAGATATCGGAGGAATGAACCTAGATAGAAAAAAGTACAGATATGTATTGTCCGTAATTAATGAGCATCAATGATGGAAAACGTTACAGAATCTTCACGAAACAATTACAATTGCTAATTATAACGTTACATTAATGCCATTAATTTCTCATAATGACTATGTTGTGAGAATAAAGAGACGTATATAAATAGCTATAAAAGGAGAGGAATACATATTTGTAAGGACACCGAATATTATTGGAATACACTGATTTACTTTGCTTTTTTTATTTTATTTACCCAGATATTAATTAAATCAATTCTTCTTATGTGTCTCATATTTGATTATCAGTAACTCAAGTTCTTCTGTAATTAAGCTTTGACCAAAATTCCTATTTTCTAGTTAAACAGCCACTCCATTTTTTGACCCAATTCAAAACATTATATTCTCAAATCTCAATCATAGAAAACGATTAGCAAAAGAAATTTAGTCAAGGCTTTTTTGATGGCTGAAAACTCAATTTCGTTAAATTAGTGAACGCCTATGCATGTTAGATAATATCTTGATTACCCAACTCTAGTCCTAAAATAGATATGCGGTCGCTCAAATATAATTCGGTCTAAGAGTTCGGAGTAGAATCCCACAGAGAACTATGTTTAGTTATAATTGTTCACTATCACCCAGAAGAGAAACTCGAACAATTTATAAGTTATAAATATTAAGATTCTTACGTCAAAATAATTTATGTTTAGCTTAAAGTATGTGTGTGTATGTGTGTATGTGTATATATATATATCGCCTCATATTTTACTTTTTTTCATGGATTTAGGATGTGAAATATATTGATTTATATTCATTTGATGTGTTTTTCTATGTAGGAATGATCTGGGAGCAATCAGGGGGAAAAATGTGCGAAATTAGAGCCAAAATGGACAAAAACAGGAAAATTAGAATTTGCAGCGCCATAGGCAGCGCCTAGCCCTACCTGTGGAACCAGAAACAGAACATTCAAGTTGGCAGCGCCGTGGAGGGTGCCTGGCGCTAGCCAAGGCGCTAGTGACGGTAATTTTCTCCAATTTTGCCCGGGACACAGTTATTTTGGCCCTACACCTACCCAATACGTATAAAAGCAAGACTAAACTTATTTGTGAGAAAAGGAGGCCACTTCGGAGATACCTAACATACTTTGAAGGGAAGTCACATGGAGGAACACATAACGCACTTGGAGGAGACTTCTAACTAGTTTTTCTTCTCTTCTTTTCTTTTAGTTTCATAGTTTATTTGTTCTAGAGTTGTTGGGTGCTACATGAACGTTGTGGTTTGAAGCTTGAATTTTTCTTATTATTTTGCCATATTGGTTTATTTATTCAATATTGTACTTAATTATTTGATTGCTTGATCACCAATTGAATACTATCTTCGAATCTAGGATTGAACTCGGGAGAGGGAATTCTAGATTGCATATAAGATTGAGTAGAGCAAGATCTTAACTCGG